>JBAMBJ010002963.1:0-20808 GCA_037043495.1 Drosophila recens | reverse complement strand
ATTTTATTTTAATTTGCAATCTATAAAAGTTCTTGAAAATATATTTTTACAGGGTATAAATAAGTACATGCGTCTAATGCAGTGGATAAAAAAAAGTATTTTTTAGTAGGGTTTAGTAGGCTTTGAATCTCTGATTTTCTCTAGAACAAATCAGATTGGGGAAGCTGTCGTCAGCAAAAATAATTGAAAAAAAATTTAAGAATTCCAAAAAATTTGACCTAAAGATGTTCATTGTAGCAATAACTGGAGGCCTTGCCACGGGAAAGAGCACGGTTACTCAGGTCTTCGAGCGCCAGGGGATTCCCATAATCGATGCACGCAAAATCGCCAAGGAGATTGTCGAACCAGGTAAACCATGTTGGCTAAAGATTCGCGCTCTTTTCGGCGAGGACGTCCTGCTGCCCACCCAGGAGTTGAATCAGACTGTAATGCGTCGATTGATCGGAGAGAACCAGGAGATGCGTCTAAAGCTGAATGAGATTACACATCCAGTAATTCAGCGCACAATCCTTTGGCGTATCCTCAAGTATTTCGTGTCTGGCCATTCCTATATTGTTATGGACTTGCCATTACTATTTGAAACGGACATCCTAACGGAATACATACACAAAATCATAACCGTGTCCTGCGACTCGGACAAGCAACTGGAGCGTTTGTTGGAGCACAATGAGCTGTCGGAGGAAGAGGCAAGGAAACGCCTCGAGTCGCAGATGCCGATGGAGAGAAAACGTGAGAAGTCGCACTTTGTGATTGACAACAATGGCAGCATTTTGGAAACCGAAACAGAAGCCATGCGCATCTACAACTTGATGCAGCAGAGCAAGAAGCACTTGTTCAATCGCTTCGCAATTCTGGCTGCAATTCTATTTTATTGCTGTGCCATGTATTTTATTTTATTTGTTTTGCTATAAAGAGTTTCTGAGATCTATGTGTTTATACGAGCGATCGTAAAAAGAGAGTTATAAGTCGGAACAAAATCAAATGAAATGAATGAACAAATTGCTTACATTAAATGTTTATGTTTTAAAATATTTGTAACAAAAGCATAAAATATAAACGAAAAAAAAACGAAATTTATTGGGAATTTTTCCAAAAAATTCGACTTACAGAAGTACGGGCCAATATTTTTGTTCGAGTTAGGGAGAAATTCGAGTTAGGGAAGTAGAATTGCATGAAATTTGCTCAGTAAACGCTATTGCCACTCGGTTTTGTTCGAGTTAGAGAAAATTCGAGTTAGGGAAGTTCGAGTTAGGAAAGCTCGACTGTATTTAAAATTTACAAAAACATAAAAATTTAAAATTGTCAATAAAATTAAATTAAGTATATTTTTTATATTTAACACAAATTTAAAAGTCAAAGGGTTTTTAACAACTTTAATATTGATTTAATATTTAATACATTAATGTTTAATAGTTAATTTACCCTTCTGCAACTCTCTTGTAGATCAACAGATAACGCTTGGAATTTGACAGAGCTTTTTGATGCAGCCCCTGCACCCCACACTCTCTGTGCTGCACTCGTCCCCCTCTCCTATCATAGCCAGAGGTACATTTTTCGAACAAGTTTCGCATCCTCCATTCTCTTCATACTTGGGTCGGGCCTCCGTTGAAACACTCCAATTAAAGCTCGTTTGTTGTTTTTATGTTAAAAGCGTGCGTTCCAATACGATTGATATTCCAGTCGGGCATGTCTGCTGCCTTCCCTCCCTCCTTCTCCTCCTCCTGCTTCAGCCGCCCCTCTGCCCACCATCTGCATAATTATCAACAAGTTGTTCCTCTGTTCTGTCTGCTTATTTTCCACTGCGCTGCTTTTCTGGTGATTTTTAGAACATTTTTTTATTTAATATTAAACCAAAAGAGAATATTACCGCCAGGCATAATAATGAACGAGACGGCGTTGATTATCTCTGGAATTTCCAACTTGCAAATAACAACAACAGCATCCACAACGTTGCCGGACTGTCAATCATTGAGGCCAACAGGCCATCAATCATGCTAAAGCAGGAAGACGCCGGCTGATATTTGTTAACATAAATTGGTCCTTTATTTAATTTGTGGGTAAATACTCGTACAAAGTTAAGTGATAAGAGGTTACTTATAACGCGGTCTCTTCAGTTCCACAAATTGAAATCTACATGATGAAACTTAACCTCAATTCACTGTTGCCAGATTTATCCGTTCAAATAGGACAGATTTGAATAAATAAAATTTATGGAAAAATATGCTTGTGCTCTATAGCAAAGTTTTCTTTATTTTATACCTTTGCATTCTTATTTAGAAATAAAATAAAAGTATGCTAAAAATCCTTTTATCCTTTATTCATTAAAATCTGTCCTGTATTAACGGACAAATTCTGGCAACACTGCCTCAATTAAATGGAATGCAATGATGTTGGATCAAATGGATATTTCAAAACCCACAAGGTTAGCTCTTCTTTCTTTTCAGTCTTATCTTTTGGATTATAAACTCTTCTGACATTTTAAGTTAGTTTGAGTTCCACATAAAAGATAAGTAATTCATTATTTTTACCAGTCTTATTTAGTCTTTCAACTCTTCATTGAGCCCTACGTAGATAGATATGTTAGTATATTTCGATAGTTGAGATTTATTTGTAAATGTTTATTTTTATCAAGAAAGCTCGTTGGATTGTCTTAAGGTCGCTTGGAAGGAAACCCAGTATTATATAAATTAATTAGTAGGGCCTGCTAAAGTCCCTAGTGAAATGGGTATTGCGTATTAGTCCAAAAACTACAGTTCGCATTAATTTGAATGTTCTGATGTGAAAACTGTACTTTGGTTCTTTCAATTTTACAGTCAAATGTCGCGTCTGGCAGAAACTCATTAGGGAAATGAGTTGAAACCAGACACATTTCCTACGTATGAAAGTCGAAGCAAATTGTAGGGTTTAATGGGTACAACTAGGTAGGTTAACTTTCGGGATCAAGTACTACGAGAACCATAACTAGGTGTAATACAAAGTGGTAAATACTTAAATGAATTCGCTACATAACATAAATAAATAAGATACTTACTCCATATGCAGTTACTTTATTGTTTACACCGTAGTCCAACTGGTTTTCATTAAGTTTATTATCACGTTACATTATTCGCTTACACGTAAATTACGAGTTTGTATATAAGTATGTATTATGTATGCTATGTGTAGGTTTTCTATAGCGTCTATATGCATAAATAATGAGCACACAACACAATTACATAATTAATTAATTAATTACAACCAATTTGGCTCTCTTATACCGAATTTGAAATCAGAATTAATTTTTGCCAATACTCGTATAACAAATTCAAATTCATGTTAATAATAATCCCAATAGAGATTTATCGAGGAAAGAAATAGTTAAACAATTTATATTCTACAAACAATTTGGCTAAACAATCAGTTTTTTGGATGGATATAATAATTGAATTTACTTTACTTAAAATACTACGTATATAATTGTTATAATTGATGTAGAAACTCGTATGTTTAAATATGTTTAGATTAAGTGAAATGCTACCAAGTCTAGTAATGAGCTGAAGTTTAGTTCGTACTGCGTTCATGCCATGAAATCATCATGAATTGCTCAAAAACAGGTGATGAATAATGAAATTCTCTTTATCCAACCTTTTAGTTGATTATGCATGATCGATAGTCGATAAACGTAGTATAAATACTTATGTTGAGTGCGATATGTTCGTTAAGTTCGATTAAACACATCTAAAGAAGGATATGGAATAATATAACTAAGGAATATTATAAGCTATGGTTATGATCGTATCTAATTAAATATGATATTTGGGCTAATATCGATAGTATATCATAATGTTGATGGTTTTTTCTCTAAATAGTTTGTGGTGTTTTCAACACTCTTTTTTGTTGACTTGGGATTGAAGTAGAAACTTTCGTAAATTAATTATTTCAATGTAGATGAGAAACTATAAAAGTATACTATTAAAACTAGAGTAACTTTTTGGCTGATCAAAAAAAAATCAGAAATTATTTAACTACTACGATTAAATAAAGGCTATCAAAAACAATTTACTCACTACATGCTATCAATTAAGGTTATGTATACCCATTAAATCTATGTATAACCGTATAACCTGCTGTCCTCCAGTCCATCAAATGTTTCACTTATCTCTAGGCTCCTCTATATAGTTATTGCACTCAATTTCTGTTTAGTCTGAGGGATTTTGGACTTGTTACCTGTCGTTCTTATGTTTCTAATTGATGATATTGTATGAAGTATTGATGTTTTGATGATTATTATAGGATTAATCGGCTGTCAGTCAGTGTTGAGCTCATTTTATAATCGATACCTTAAGCTATTCCTCAGTTAGCCCACTTAGCTGATAGCTCTGATGCTCCAGACTTCGCTTCAGATCCACAATGGTGCTTACTATAAGTTGCTGCTTGTTGGCGCCCTCTACAGTTACATCCTGCATGGAGCTTTTCGCTGAAACCGAAGCCAAAAGCTTCGATTGTTGACGTTTATTGGAATGCCCCATCGATTTTGGACGTTCACTCATATCTAACCATGTAGAAGATTGAAATTAATTTGATATTAAATACAAATTGTTAGTCTAGGATAGTTTAGGATCGAATGGAACGGAATGGAATGAAAGATCAGATGGGGTAGCAAACAGCTAAATGAGAAACATAAGAGTGGGATAGATTGTGACAGAAATTATATGAAAGGATCAGATTGGACAAGACAAATCTATTAGTAGGGTAGAGTAGGTTGGGTACGAATCCCATTAGATGGGATAGGGTTAAAAGAGGATTGGATTAGTTCGGCTAGGATAAGTGAAGTGAGGTTAGGAAAATTTGAGATTCTTGTAGAATAAGATACAGTTGCGGTCAAAAAAATAGTAGTGCGTGCAATGAATTTACAAAAACTTAAAATTTAATGACTTTTCATTTATCCAAATTTTTTATATAATTTTTTTAAGATACGTTAATATATTGTTAATCTATCTGAGAAATCAAAGATACTGAACAGTTATTATTTTTCGACTTAGGAATTTTTTTCTTGCAATAGCCTGAAAAATGGGCGGTCAAAATAATAGTAGTGATGAACATATTCAAAAATTTTAATGATTAAAACGATCCAAAACACCCTTTTTTTTATTTAAAAGGTTAGATATGTGAAATGCACTTAATAATTAACAAATTTAGTAATTTGTTGTGAAGCCTTTATCTTGAATTACCGCCTTACAACGACGGATCATGGCTTTTACATCGTTCTGTTTGTATTGAGCTCCAGGCGCTCCTAGCGATCTTCCAAAGATGAATATTATTTGTTGGTTGATGCTTGGCAATGTCCTTCTTCATATCGGACCACAAATTTTCAATGGGATTCAAATCGGGGGACCGTGGTGACCACTCCACTACATTAACTTTTTTCTATGCGAACCATTCTTTCGAAGATTTGCTGATTTGCTTTGGGTCTATGTCTTGTTGGAACCTCCAAATTATCGGCATATCATCTGAAAAATACGGTAGCATAATGTCCTGCAGAATTTTCACATGTTCGTGCCTTTCCATTATGGTTATGATCTAATATATGGGTTCGACCCCGTAATGTGAAAATGCGCCCAGGTTATTATTCTCATACCACAATGTTTGATGGTCCTGCAGGTGAATCTGGGCTAATATTCGGACTTTAACGGATACCTTACATGTTGTCGAGATCCTCGACCAGCAAAAAAAATAATTTTGGACACATCCGACCACTAGAGGTTTCTTTATTTCTCTAGGGTCAATGCAGATGATCCTTAGCAAATCGAAATCGCTTTTGGGCAGGTATTTGTTTTAATAACGGAATTTTTCACGGGCTTCTTTCTGCCAGATTATTATTTTGCAAACATCTAAGAATGTTTTACACACTTTGGTCCATACCAAAGTTCTTTTTTATAAGTGCTGCAGGAGCAAAAGGGTCGCGTTTCAAAAACCTCACTACTTTTGTCACTAGTCTTTTGGACATGGATCGAGGTGTTCCACATTTATCCTATTTTGGCGACTACTTAATGGCGTTTCTGATTATGGTTGGCAATCATCTAATCAAATTTTTCCACTTCCTTAAACGTTATCCTTTTTGAAATAAATTTTTTATAGGAGCACGCTTTTCTGGAGTGCAATGCTTGCCACGCCCCATTGTAACAACTCTAAGCAAAATATTTTTTATACAATTTATAGAAAATTATCAAATAACAAATATAAATATCAAATCAAGTGCCTTTCCTGCTTAATATCCTTTTTTTCCACTTTTAATGCATTCACTACTATTATTTTGACCGCCCATTTTTCAGGCTATTACAAGAAAAAAATTCCTAAGTCAAAAAATAATAACTGTTCACTATCTTTGATTTCTCAGATGGATTTACAATATAATAACGTATCTTAAAAAAATTAAATAAAAAATTTGGATAAATTAAAAGTCTTTAAATTTTGAGCTTTTGTAAGTTCATTGCAGGCACTACTATTTTTTTGACCGCAGCTGTACATTCACTCCATAAAGTTTTTATGTACCCTAAATTTGTCTAATTTTCGTATAACAAACAAGTTTTGATGTAGGTTTCTTTAATTAATATTCTATTCATTTAAATTCCGTTTGAATGATACAAAAATTTCTTTAACCCATTAAGTACCCATTGAAAATATGGAATTTTTGTAAAAGTGTACTTTTTCAACTTTTTTCCTTGATTTAAAAAAAAAAATTATTTTGATGCAAAAAAAATTCTTTAAACAATTCTAAGAGTGACTGCAAAAAAATTTTTAAAAATCTCTTCGCTAATATTTTTTGTAATTTTTTGAAAATTGCTAAAAAGCTACTTTTTGAATGAAAAGATGGAAAAATGGGTTAAAATAGTCATTTTTAGCAATTCTCAAAAAATTAAGAAAAAATATTCTTGAACATTTTTCTTCAACATAAGAAAAGAGAATAAATTAGAATGATAGAGGTATGCTGTTAGATATGCTAGAATAGGATAACCTAGTGTTACTCACCCAACTCCAAGTCGAAGGTTTTCTTAATGCGCTCAAAGGAGCTGCTGCCCTTGTAGACCTTACGCTTCAGCGGCTCACTGTGTGGACAGTAGAAGTTATCCTGGTTATCCGTCACATTGCGATTGTTGTAGTCCATGTTGTTGTAGGGCTGCGGCAGCTCCTGCTGCGGTGGCAAGTAGTTGTGATTGGCCATATCCTCCAGCTCCGAGTCACTGCCATTTGCCAGGATCTGTCGTCGGCTGCTCCTGGGACTACCCTGAAGACGTCGCCCGTTCAGATGCAGCTGTGGTGACAGTGGCTTACGTGGTGGCAACTCTGGCGGTGCATTTTGATTCATAAAATTGGTCAGATGCGTCTTGCGTGGACTACATCTCCCCGTCTTGGGGCTGTTCGGGGGTGAAACACCGACTGAAGTCTCAAATTTGAGGAGCTCGATACGTTTGTTGATGGCCGCCGCCAATTCGTGCTCCAGTGGAGGCGTTGGTGGTGCTGGAGCAGGTGGTGCCTGCTTTTTGGCCTCCACCTCGCTGTGCTTCAGCATTTCCACGCGTTTGTTGGCCAAGGGATTGATGCGACGTGGACTGGCGACGGGCGTGTCACGTGGAATGCTAAGGATAGAATGAGAAGTTGCTTGAGAGGATTATGGAATGGGATGGAATGGGTAACGCACCTTTGCAGGCTGTTCTTCAGGGACTCGAGCAGCGATTCGGCTTCCATGATGAGTTGCTTGTACTTCATGTCCGCCTCCAGATCCGCCTTCATCAGCGCCTTCTCGCTCTCCGCGATGGTCATAAAGTGCGGCTCATTGACGCTGCCAAAGATCAGCGAATTGGAGCGATTCGACAGCGGCGACGTCTTGTAAATCCTGTGGAGTTTGACAGATTTAGATTGAGATTTAACTATGTCTGCTGTGCTTAGGCCTACCTCTCCTTTGGCCCCAAGAGCTGGCGTCGCAGGCAGACGGGCGTGCCGCCGACACTCCGACTACCACGTGGCTCGCGCAACGGCGAGTTGCCAATCTTCTCGCGATTCTCGCAGCTCTTCTTGCGCGTCTTGAGGAATCGCTTGCGGCGACGCTGCTGATCCTGTTGCTCCTGCTGTTGATTGCGGCGGCGGGAACGCGTCGAGGAGCGTCGCAGGATCTGGGGACTGGCGTTGGCGTTGGGATAGTACTGACAGCTGCCCAGATTACGCTGCAGATCCTGTCGGTCCAGCAGCACCTCCTGCATCGAGGAGGTGTCAATGAAATCAATGTCCAGCAGCTCATCCGTATCACACTCATCGCCCGCATCCTGTCCGGTATCCAGCTCCGAGGCGCAGTCCGTGGGATCCGAGTCGCTGCTGCAAGTGGCCGAGAAATGAGCAGCCAACAACTTGAGTGGCGCAAGGACTTCTTACCTGAGTATGTCCGTCTCCTTCTCGTAGACATAGCTCTCGTCAAACTTGCCAATCATCTCGTTGAGTGTCGCCTCATCGTCGCTAACCAAAAAGGCATCCACAGCTGCCACACCCACACCCACTACCACCTGCTGCTGATCCACCAAGTGGCGCCGCTTGATGGTATGTGGTGCATGCAGATTTTCCACTTCAGTCGAGGACGACGACGACCCCTCCGAGCACTCAGACAACTTCTTAGGGGTTGTAATTGCAGCTGTTGCGGTTGTTTTGTTGGGTGTGTTGCTTGGGCGCACTTCCAGCTCATTGCCTGACTTAATGCCCGAGGATGTGGTGGAGGTGGTGCTGGTGGCATCCAGCTCCATCCTTAGCTGTGCACTGTGCTCGACTGTGCTGTACCAGGGATTGGTCCGTATGCGCGAACGTTGCCGCGGCGAGGGAGCTGCCGGATAATGGGGGTAATTGGATGGTTGGGTTGGGTTAAGTGGTTTAATTACTCTACTCACATTCAAAGAGCTTGCTGGCGCCGTGACAGGAACGCTGCAGAGCCAACGGACTGGGATTCGGCTCGAGGGCGTTGCCAAAGTTGCTCTTGGGCAGCGGATCCATGGGGGACATCTCCTCGATGCGATTGAGGCCGAACTTGTAGCGTTGCGCCTCGATGGCCAGCGAGTTGACGGATCGACTCGGGAAGTAATGCGTTCCACTGCGCATGTTGATGTAGTACTCCGGTGCTGGAGGATTCGAGTTGGCGCAGGGCGAGGTGCCATCGGTGGAGTAGCCGGTGGAGTAGGCGCTCTCCGGCGAGGACAGGCTGTGTGGCCGCGGACCGGGCATGAAGTTGCCACGCGGCAGACCACGCGGTGCTCGCATGCGATTGATCACGGCGGGCGGTGGCGGAATCAGATTCTCCACGGAGTCACCCAGCTGCACGGCGGCCAGCTTGGAGGGCAGGAGTCGCCCATAGTGCACATGTTGACTATTGTTCTGACGGGACTTTGACTGGGAGTGCAGCTTCGGTTGGTGCTGCTCCTCCTCCTCGTAGACCAGCTGCAAGCTGATTATGTTCTCAGAGTTGGGGCGCTGATAATCCTGCAGCGGCGGCTGTGGACGCAGCAACAGAGCGCCCACCTCCTCATAGTCCACCTCATCCTCGACTGGCGCCTGATAATCGTTGGTCACTTCAATGTGCTCCACTTTAAGGCTGGCCTGTTTAGCCGAGGAGTGCATCGATGGCTCCTTGGAGCCGGTGGACCAAGATAGCGACGATATGGATGAGGAGGAGCAATTGACCCGCATCGGAGACTTGTCCGCACTGGAACTGCAGCTATCCTTGCTGGGCACGCTCAGCTGCTGCTGCTGTTGCTGGAGCTGCTGCAGCGGAGGCAGCGACTGGTGGCGTTGATAGCGATGGGGCGCGTACAGCAAATTGTCCGACTTGGGCGAGGTTATCGTGTGCGTGTCCTGATCCGGCGATTGCCAGCCATAACGACTGGGCGTCTGCGGAATTAAGGGGATTAACGAGCAATTAACTTAGGCCTTATAATTTAATTAGAGGCAAAGGACATTAGTAAAACTAAAGCGGTTGGGTTTACCCGAAGCTGATCATGGACAGAACCTTATAAATTGCATACAATAAATCATGGATTAAGAAAAAATATTATTTTTTTAATTTGTTTATTTAAGTAATAATAAACAAATTAAAAAAATATATTAATATTTTTCAATATGTACATTTATTAGGAAGAAATGTACATTTATAACACTCGTTATACTTAAAAAAAAAAGTAAAAGTGTACTACTGCTATAATTGGCTATCATCCTACTAAATAGCAACAAGATCGGACAAATAGAATGGTGGTAATGGCCGATTTAAGTTTTTAAGCAATGTGTGTGCCTAAAAATACGCAATACAAATATTTTGTATTTATATTTAAATAAGTAACGGGTATTGTAAAGTCGGGAACTCGACTTAAGCCTTTCCCGCTTGTTTATATTGGAAAGAGAAAAACAGATTCCTTATAAAATTTGCATTTGTATATTTAAAGAAATTTATTGGTATAAAAACGTAAGGAAAATTTGAAGCTATTAAGAAAATGTAAATTGTCTTAGTAGAATACTCACATGGCATTGGATGGGCGACACCTCGCGTCGTCGCACCGGACTGGCAATGCTGTGACTGTGGCTGCCACTGCCACTGCCACTGGTCAGCACTGGACTCGTCGTTGACTTCAGATTGCTGCTTTGCGGCAAGGTTCCTGCCTTGCTGCTGCCGCTGTTGCCGTTGCCATTCTCCGTCTGGGACTTGTGCTTGTTGTTCTTCTTGCGTGGACGCACAATGTGCGTTTCCATCCAGGAGCGCAGCTTGGACCCAAACATTGTTGGGATGTCCTTCTATCTCTTTATCTTCTTCTCAAAGCAAGTGGTAATTGTATAAATGGACGGATTGTTTCTGCAAAAATGGTAAGGTTTCATTTAAGTTTATGCATAGCTCAAAATGCAATCCCATAATGTGGATGGGACAATGCCGAGGGCTCCAAACAGACTCCTGGGGCCACTTTGCCTTGATAAGAAAATCCATTTATGACAGCACAAAAGATGCTGGAGCTCAACGAGCGCCCGTAAATGTATGCTGTAGTTTTGTTACCCTTGCAGTGGGTATCATAATTTTGTCATGAAATGTGTAACGCCTGACTTTGTAAAGTGTTTTTTGATAAAACTTGATCTAGGTCTGTTCTTGGAATACTATAGCATATAGCTGTATAGAAACAATCGGTCGAAAATCAATCTTTTGCTTGAAATACTTTTTAGTTGTTTGAAATACAGTCGAACTTCCCTAACTCGAACTTCCCTAACTCGAAGTCTCTCTAACTCGAACAAAGTCGAGTGGCAATACTAGGCAAATTTCATACAATTCTACTTCTCTAACTCGAAGTCTCCCTAACTCGAACTTTTTTCGTGGATAATGGTGATTCGAGTTAGGGAAGTTCGACTGTATATCAAATTATATTATAGTTTATTGTTGTTTTATATATTTATCCAAAATTTTGCTTAAATCGGAATACTAAATATTATATATCTTTTTGTATTATGTAGCCTGTAATAAAATCTATGCAAGAGTATTAAAAACTCGGCATGCCACAATTCTACTTTTTTCGTGTTTTCAACTATAAATTCGCTGCTGTGTGAGAGTATGTGTGAGAGAATGTGTGTGTGTGTGTGTGTTGGTATTTGATGCAAAATTACCTTATTCGCAAATGTCTGCTGCCTCATAATATCCTTTACGCCTGTTTTTATTGTGCCGCAACGAGATGAAAGGGCAGCTACACACACACACATATACAACTTTTGCGCTGTGTGTGAGTGTAAGCAGACAGCTCGTTATCTCTCTCTGTATGTGTGTGTGAGTTTGTTTATTTTTTGTTGACGTTTTTCAGTCGCACACACACCTACAATCTCACTTCTTAGTGTGTGTGTGTGTGTTTGTGTCGGGGGTTGTTTGTAAGCTGCGATGCACGCCTATTGCCGCTTCAAGGACTCATCAGCTCCTGCTCCTGCTGAGTTACTCAACACTGTGTGAGTGTGTGGGTGTGTGTGCGTGGGAGTGTGTGTTTGTGTTGAACTGTCTGTGTGTTTGCTGTAACCCTCCCCTTTTGCGGTACTGAACGTAGCCTGGGTTGTAAATCCAAACGTAACTGTAAATTTTTATGTCGAGCTATTTTCAATTGTTGTTTCTTGAATATTTAATTCGATTTGATTTCTTTATGCGAAATGTATCTTTATACGTATATTTATTGTTATATGGTAATTGTATGCATAGCATATATGTTAATTTAGTTGCGACTAGAAGTTTTCTTGTTTTTCAATGCAAATTAATTTAAAATATGCGCGTTTAAACGTATAGATATAAAAAGCAGGAAATTGCCTACTTTTAGGCTTCAATCGAAAAGTGTCTTTTCTTTCACATTTCACACTTTCTATGCAAGTTATGTATTGGTATGTGCAAGGTTCGGTCTAAGACTTATTTTATTTTCGGTGGTAGCAACAAAAGTATGTGCGGTTTTGACGGCGTTTGCTGCGCGGCGCTTAAAAAAAGAGAGGCGACTGCCGACGCTGAAGTGAGAAAAGCAACTAACGGAATGCGCCACCACCAAGGCGCAACGAACCGATAACCATGAATCCTGCATTAACAGATACTAAAAGTAATGCTATTAGTGAAAGTTTAGTTTAAATTGGCAAAAAAATTAAATCAAACCATAATTTTCAAATATCTAAGCCTAAAGGTAGGCAATAGATTTTAAAAAATATAAAATGTTTCGCTAAGATTTATCGGCATGCCACCACAGCTCATCGACCGCTTGTGAGCTATCGAATTAATTGAAACGGTATCGCTAGCGTGAATTTTAAATGTGCATTTTTTTATTTGTTGATTTAATAATAATTCAATTAAATACAGTTGTATAAAACCAAAAAGATTATAAATTAGATAAAATAATGAAGCCCAATTTAAAGAACCCTTTGCGTGGTGAAGTTGGTATATTAATTCTTAAAAAAAATAAGATAAAGGTTCCAAATAAAATAAATAAAATTAAAAAATGAAACAAACATGAGTTTTTTCTGTGCCATCATGTTTTGCGAGTTTTTCAAAGTTGGGCCAAGTGTGCTGCTATAAAGAACAATTTAAATTTTAAAAGGAACATGTTCACTCACTTATGAGCAACCCACCACTAATTGAAACGCTATCGATAATTGAACGTAACCTATCGGTATGCCATGCATTTTATTGTGAAACAAAAACGGGCAAAAAGCTTGTGCAAATTGTGAGTGTTAAATACGAGCTTTGATGTAATTATTTCGTATTCGCTGAACATACAACATGCGCTGCTACTACGAGGAGCTGGGCCTTGGCCGTGACTCGGCCGAGAGTGACATCAAGACGGCCTACAGAAAGTTGGCACTGCGTTGGCATCCAGACAAAAATCCCGATTGCTTGGAGGAGGCAAAGGAACGTTTCCAGCTGATCCAGCAGGCCTACGAGGTGCTCTCCGATGCCCAGGAGCGCGCCTGGTACGATAATCATCGCGAGCAAATCTTACGTGGCAAGAACTCGGAGTACTCGGAGAACTGCCTGGATGTCTTTCAATATTTCACTGGCTCCTGCTACAAGGGATATGGCAACGATGCAAAGGGATTCTATAGTGTCTATCGGGATGTTTTCAACAACATTGCTTCCGAGGATCTTGAGTTTATGGACAGCGATGATGAGATGGGCGCTCCACAGTTTGGCAATGCGGACAGCAGCTATGAGGAAGTTGTGGGTCCTTTCTACGCCTACTGGTTGTCGTACAGCACGAAGAAGACGTACGAATGGCTGTGTCCTTACGATGTCAGGGACATCAAGGAGCGCTTCATACTGCGCAAGGTGGAGAAGGAAATGAAGAAGATTGTGCAGAATGCGCGCAAGGAGCGCAACGAAGAGGTGAGCAACAGGTGCTACTGCAGAATGAGACAGCAACAAGTATAATCCTTTAATTTCACAGGTGCGCAACTTGGTGTCGTTTGTGCGCAAGCGAGATCGCCGTGTGCTGGCCTACAAACGTGTGTTGGAGGAGCGCGCCGAGGCCAATCGGCTGAAGCATGAGGAGAAGCGGAAGGAGCAGCTGCGCAAGCGCCAAGAAGAATTGGCCGCGGCCCGTGCCAATAAAGTTGTCAACGATGGCTACGAGGAGCAGCTCAGGCAGCTGGAGCAACAGTATGGCAGTGATTCCGACATCTACACGGACGAGGATGACGAGGAGAGCGATGATGATGATGAGGAGGATGACTCTGACCAAGATGAAGTGGAATCCGAGCTGGAATTCGTGGACGATCTGTACTGCGTGGCATGCAACAAGTCCTTCAAGAATGCCAAGGCACGCGCCAATCACGAGGAGAGCAAAAAGCATCGCGACAATGTGGAACGCTTGCGTCAGCAAATGGAGACCGAGGAGCAGGAGTTTAACGAGCAAAACGACAGTCTCAATGCCACAGAGGAAGGTCTGGCGGATCTCAATCTCAATGGCAACCATGAGACGGATCAAAGTGACCAGGTGGATCTCGCCAGCGACGACAGCGCAGCGAAGCCGCAAAGTAAACGAAATAAGAAGAGCAAAAAGTCAAAGAAGCCAGCGCCGAAAGCTGTGATCGAAAGCGAGGAAGAGGACGGGGACGAGGCAGCTGCCCAGCCCGTTGATCTCAATGCGGCGCCGAGCAACACGGAGGACGAGGATGACGACGATTGGAGCAGAGGCAAAAAACCAGCCAAAAAGACAAAAACCAGAAGCAAAACGACAAACGCTAAACAAAAGACCGAAACGGAAGCAAAGCCGCCAACGGAAGTCAAGCCAAAGCCAGCGACGACGACGAGCCGAGATGATGAGGAAACATCGTGTGGCGTGCAACACACCTGTGTCACCTGCAAACTGGTCTTTGACTCGAAGAACAAACTGTTTGCACATCTGAAGAAGACAAACCATGGCGTCTACATACCCAAATCAAAGCCGGAAGTGGAGGGCAAGCCACCAGGCAAGGGCAAGGGAAAGCGCAAATGAATGATTGTCATGGTCATTGTCCTGGTCAAGATGGTTGCACGGTTCTCCCTCGCTGCAGTTGCAGTTGCAATTGCCACAATGGTTGCTTGTAGAAAAGATGTAGATGTTTTATTTATGTTAAATTCGAAATTAAATTAAGTATAAATGCCCATTTGGCAATTGGTTGTTGTTACGGAATGCAGACGAGCTTGCTGCCCGCCTCGACGCGCCTGCGCACGCGTGTCCGCATGTTGGAGGACTCCGCCTTCAGGCTGATCCCGGCGGCGGCGAATGTCAACAGGATGCTCAGCATGCCGCAATAAAAGGAGATTCCTAAACAGACAGACATTATTTAGTTATTAAATGAACCAAGTCTAGGCTGGGAGTGATCTTACCAATGCTGCAGTCAGCGGGATAGAAGGGTTCCGCCTCCGTGCCGCACAAGCGTTGCACGCGCTGCGCCCGCCAGCCCAAAGGATGCAGAAACATTGCCAGCATAACAGTTATACCTGCCCAGATTAATGCAGATGTTAGAAATCCTATACAAATTGGGGAACAGACTCACCTGCCAGCACCTGGGCACAGGCCGTCATGTTGTGTATGCTCTTGCCAAACGCCGACTGGCGGCAACAGGTCAGGAGCGTGGCCGCCACCGTCAGCGAGAGCAGCACAAATCCCAGTGACATGAAGAACATGGCCAGCTTCCACTCCAGCGGATAGACGCTGCCGTCTGTGGCAAAGCCATCCAGATCGAAGCGACCACAATGGTAGCCCAGCTGATGCATTTGCTTGCAGCGCGTGTAAATGCCCACGGAGGGATAGCGGCCACTGGGCGTGGCGCCACTCGCATTGAGACTGGGCCCAACCAGCCACTTGGGCGTGACCAGCGCCACAGCCACCAGCATGTCTGCCACAAGGGTGCAGAGGAACCAGACTAGACTCACACTCGTTATGATAACGTAGCACATTTTCAATTGCGATTCGGATTAGAACCAATTCCAAATAGATGTTAACTTTCCAGTTGAATCCGTTGTCAGAACGCGTCAACACTTGCCGCATACATAATTGCTTCTGTGTGGGCTTTTAATCATTTGGCAGTGCGTGCTGTGTTAGCTACACACACACATATAGAGACTGACACACAGACACACCCACTCCCACCACCACCAGCCGTGCCACTTCCTTCCAGCTGACCAGGCCGTGCCCGAAATGGTATTGTTTATTTTATATGCTTTCGAATCGCCGTTGTCTGTTTTATGTTATTCATTCACCCCAAACACACAGATACTAACACACACACACACACACGCACGAATGAACGTCAGAACGCGAATGAAAATAGTTGAACTTATTGTTGTTGCTGCAATTAAAGTTTGAACTACAGTCGGTTGTCGTTTTTCTTTTTCTTTTTTATTATTTTCTTTTTGCTTTCAATTTTGCAACATTTCGCTGCTGCCACTTCCTTGTGCGCAGGCGTTGTGGGCGTGCTGAACGGTGGCAGCAAACCAACGGCAGACTGAAAACTGAACCGAATGAATGGCGCGCATTGAAAGCAGCCAAAGCGCAGACTGAGCGCATGCCAATTCCAGAGATACATATGTGTGTCGGGGCCAGCGCAGAGGGTCAGCTATGGGTGCGGATGGGAATGGGAGAGGAGGGGGGGCCGCTACAAATCCAGACATTCCAGACTGGCGCAGCAAATGTTCTCCCATGCACATACGAGTGCCAACATATAACTCCCTCTCTGTCTCACTCCAACGTTAACTCGCTCTTTGCTTGGCTCTCTGCAGTTTGTGCTCTCTTTGTGCTTAACATGCACACATGTTGAAGTTGGATCTGTATAGATCTCCCCCTTCTACACACGTTCTTAATCGCCCCGTCTCGCTCTAGCCCCCTGCTGACGATTTGTTTGAATGCAAATGAAGTTTTGTAATTCCAGTGATGGAAGCACTCGTCTTATCAGTTAGCGCCCCCAACAGATTCAATTTCAATAAGCAGCAATTGCATCATACTCCATGTGTTTGTTTACTCAAGTCAATTACGGCAATGATCGTGACCGGGCAAAATGAATTGCGCATACAAAAGCAACACTTTCACTCTCACTCTCTCAGCCGGCCCCGTCCATGAAATCCAATCAACTGTCAATTCGGTTCAAGATGCTGTCGCCGATGCTGTCGCTCCTGCTGCTGCTGCTGCTGATCCCTGTTCACTGTTATTACCATGAGTACCGTTACTGGGAACTGAATGAACCGCCGCCCATTTGCTCCGAGTACGAGATGCTGATTGTGAATACGCGTCAATGTGTGCGTCGCTGCAACATTGTGTGTGTGCGCGGCATTTGCTTTGAGGATGGTCCATGTCCCTGTGATAACCAGTATCAGAGTACCCGCAAAGATGGCGTCGCCTGTGCCGCCGAATGCTTGCCGGGCTGCCAGCAAGCAGGCGGATATTGCGCGGGCCCAGAGCTGTGCATCTGCCGCAAGGGCAAACACTACTACTACGATGCCGTGGCGCGTCGCTGCCGTCGGCGTTTGCCTCGGCTGCTGGACTTGTGCGGCGGGTAAGTTGTGACGTCATCATATTTTCCAGTTCGAGAGTTCCAGTTCTAAGCGCACTTCCAGGCGCTGCATTCACGGCAGCTGCTCGTTCGAGGGTCGCTGCACTTGTGCCCAGGGCTACGAAATGCGATCCACCCTGCTGCATGGCGCCCAGTGCACACCAATCTGTGATCAGTAAGTACGAGTAATCATTCATTCGCAGCATCCCCTTTCCGGTCGACTAATCTTATCTTATCTTATCTTACAGTGATTGCGGTCCCAGAGCCTATTGCTTTGCGCCCAACATGTGCGCCTGTCGGCATAAGCACTATCACTACGCTCGGGACGGAGTCTGCACCAAGGACTATTGACCTGAACCTAACTAAGGCTTTTAGACGCCCTTGTGTACGAATTTTATTATCGCCTATGGCTAATTTATAATAATTAGCTAATTAGTAAACTAGTGTAATTTACACAGTCGTTAAAACACAACTGGTCGTAAAGAGAGTTCAACAATACTTGCCGAGTTCATACGACAGCTTAAGTTTGTTTAAATGAAAACGCGCCAGCTTACATCGCATACATCAACATTTGCTTTAGCGAATCTTCGTTTTTGTGTTATTACAAAATCAGCTGGCAGCTACAAATACTAGTCACCCTGCTTTTGGTTAATTCCGAATTAGCAGCCTTATAAACTGATAACTTTGAGACCCACACAAGCAAGGTGAATTTACTAATAAGGTGACGTTGTCACCACAGCTGCTCTCTTTCGGGAGTACAAACATTTGACAGTATGTATGCAAACGTTGTCTCTGTCAGCTCTCTCTGTGAGCGGAGAGAGAGAGGTGAAAAATTGACTGTAGCCTCACCACATCGGACGACGTCACCTTATTAGTAAATTCACCTTGCACACAAGAAAAAGCAACAACAATACAGCATTTCTCTCTCTCTATCTGTTAAATTCAAATTCTCTTTTTGTAGTATATTTCTTTAGCAGCGGTATTTGTAGAAAATACTGCAGAGTATGTTAAATAACATAAGGCTGTTATTTAACAGACAACTGAAACGGACGTTAAAATTCAAAATTAATGTTTTTGCTCAAGATGAATTTATGACAAGGTGATTATATTCGTTTGACGTGCCCTCTTTTTCGGGGCGGCAGCGCACAAAACGAAAATGAATGAAGAGTAAAGAAAACTAAACAAAACAAGTTTACCATATACCTATCTCGTCGCCCCGAAATAGTGCGAATACATCACCTTGTTATAAAGTCATCTTGGTTTTGCTTTTAACAAATTATATTTATGTTTAAAATATATAATGCATTTTAATTTAGATCAAATGTTGCATTAATTTAGTAAATAATACACTCTGAGTATTTTTGCTCCTCTTTAAACGATCTTTTAATTTGGATTTTTTGCCTACTTATGTATTTAATTTCATTTCTGTTCGCCTGGTATTTAGAAACTTTTTCTCCATGTTTGCTGCCTTTGAGAGAGCAAATGGATTAAACAATTTGAAATGCGTACGTGTGGTCCAGTGGCGGCGCTTCGAAATCAGCTATCTTCACTATTTAAAAGGGGTTAGACTCATCTCCCTATACTACGCCCATGTCACTACATAAGTAACCAGTTAAAGCGGACACAGTTGTACTCCAAAAAAAAGCTTGATAAGCTTCAGCTTTACATACAGACATAAATTGAATTTATACATATGTACTGTGTATAAATGTGTGCTAATTTGTGTCTTAAGCTAACGTAGGGTATTCGACTTTTTAACAATTTGTCTTGCTAATGTTAGATAAAGCGAGAGCGAGCGGCGCGCGTTGCCGGCGGTAATAACAAGCGTGTGTGGCGTGTTTTCATTTATTCTTGTTGGGGCAGGGGCTTGTTTGCCCAGTTTTGTTATTGTAGACGTCGCCGCCGACAGCAGCAGCAGCGCAACATTCGTTCTCCAACGTTAAGGCTTCTGCCGGTCGCAGCAGCGACGGCTGCGTTTAGTTGGAGTTTTGCTTTCGACTGGTGCGGTACGAATTCCTGCCAAGTTAATTTCGCTGGAGCTTTAATTCTCTTGCCTCTCCTTGTTCGTACTTGTTGGTGCTTTCCTTGCTGTCTTTGCAAAAAACAAAAAACTGGAAGTAATTTGCAATTTTAAGCAAGTTTAACAACAGCGAAGTGCATTTATAAAACAAAATGGGACAAGTCAAGGTAAATTGAAGAACTCTCTCTCACACACACATGGAGTCAAGCACACACGTGTATGTGTATGCCTGTGCTTCTTATCCTTTGACAAGTGGGCAGCTCTGTTTGTCGTAGACAGCGTGAGAAAATAATTTATTAAATGATTTCCAATTGATTAAAAACATGATTATTTATATGCATGTGTTACTTATATGAATGGATGTGTGTGTGTGCTTGCCTATACTGTATGTTATGTAAGAACAGCGAGGCAGACGAGTTGCTTATTAAATTGCAATAGATTATTAACAAAAGTGACATTGAATTTTCTGCTAGATTTGCTCTGACATTTATAGCGTGCCAATATTAATTTCCATTGATTAGAGCGATTAAATTTTTAAACCAATACACACACACACGCACGTGTACATACATATTTTATGTATAAGTGTATGCATGTTTTATATCGTGTTCTTATATATTTTTGAAGTAGGCGTAGCTGCTGCGCAGTTTGCGCGTCACGTCAACCCAAAAAAAACTTGAACAATGAAACCCGTAAATACATTTCTTATGCGTGTGTGTGTGTGTATAGGTGTTAACAAAAATAATCAACTAAGCTAAAAAGAAGTATAAATGCAGAAAACCGGTTGATGCATTAATGCCGCCAGATACGAGTACGTTTTTTGCGTTCGTCTCGTTTTGGCAGTGAAATGTTATAAATAAATATGAAAGTGGCGGGAGGGAGGGGTAGGAGGACGTTAGCTCGTGTGTGTTGATATTGCCGTCGTCGATTTTGTTGTTGTTGTTGCTGTAGACCTTATCAGTCGACTTCACGACTGGGGGCCAGAGATGTCGCAAGAGCTGAAATAGCTTTATTCATTTAAAAATGATGGCTGGAAATAGCTAAAAAAAATTTAGTTATAAATGCTGATTTGCTTTTAAAAAAGTTTAATATTAGAGCTTTTTGTAAACAAAATTGTAATGTAAACAATGTAACCAATAAAGTCTTTATGTTTGTTTGATTCTGAATTAATTTTCTAAGGGTTTTGGCAGTTGAAAGAATTTTCGAATTATAAAAGCATATATTGTTTTATGCATATACCCAAATTAGCATTTAACCTC
>JBAMBJ010002962.1:0-167141 GCA_037043495.1 Drosophila recens | reverse complement strand
ATTTTATTTTAATTTGCAATCTATAAAAGTTCTTGAAAATATCTTTTTACAGGGTATAAATAAGTACATGCGTCTAATGCAGTGGATAGAAAAAAGTATTTTTTAGTAGGCTTTAGTAGGCTTTGAATCTCTGATTTTCTCTAGAACAAATCAGATTGGGGACAGCTGTCGTCAGCAAAAATAATTGAAAAAAGAATTTAAGAATTCCAAAAAATTTGACCTAAAGATGTTCATTGTAGCAATAACTGGAGGCCTTGCCACGGGAAAGAGCACGGTTACTCAGGTCTTCGAGCGCCAGGGGATTCCCATAATCGATGCACGCAAAATCGCCAAGGAGATTGTCGAACCAGGTAAACCATGTTGGCTAAAGATTCGCGCTCTTTTCGGCGAGGACATCCTGTTGCCCACCCAGGAGTTGAATCAGACTGTACTGCGTCGATTGATCGGAGAGAACCAGGAGATGCGTCTAAAGCTGAATGAGATTACACATCCAGTAATTCAGCGCACAATCCTTTGGCGTATCCTCAAGTATTTCGTGTCTGGCTATTCCTATATTGTTATGGACTTGCCATTACTATTTGAAACGGACATCCTAACGGAATACATACACAAAATCATAACCGTGTCCTGCGACTCGGACAAGCAACTGGAGCGTTTGCTGGAGCACAATGAGCTGTCGGAGGAAGAGGCAAGGAAACGCCTCGAGTCGCAGATGCCGATGGAGAGAAAACGTGAGAAGTCGCACTTTGTGATTGACAACAATGGCAGCATTTTGGAAACCGAAACAGAAGCCATGCGCATCTATGACTTGATGCAGAAGAGCAAGAAGCACTTGTTCAATCGCTTCGCAATTCTGGCTGTAATTCTATTTTATTGCTGTACCATGTATTTCTTTTTATTTGTTTTGCTATAAAGAGTTTCTGAGATCTATGTGTTTATACGAGGGATCGTAAAAAGAGAGTTATAAGTCGGAACAAAATCAAATGAAATGAATGAACAAATTGCTTACATTAAATGTTTATGTTTTAAAATATTTGTAACTTTTATTTTTAATTTTAATAACTTTTATTTTGTAATTTTGATAGTAAAAATTGAAAAAAAAAAGGTTTTAAATTCAATTTTTATTTTAAAAATTGCAATTAAAAATTGAGTTGACTTGTATATCTTTTGAATGGGAAAGCCCATTTCATAAATATATACTTGGTCTACATTCATTACTTTTCTATTGGAGTATTACAGTCGAACTTCCCTAACTCGAATCACCATTATCCAAGAAAAAAGTTCGAGTTAGGGAGACTTCGAGTTAGGGAATTTTTGTTTTTTTGTTTTAAAAGAAACTTGCATTCAATCATAAATACATTTCAAATTGCAAATTTTTCTTGTTATTTTAAACAAAAATGGATTCCAGTTTGTTCAAGACCTGACAATATTCTCAAAAATTGGTTTCTTCGTTCTTTTGCTGTACCCAGAAGAAGTTCCCGATTCAAATCTCATCATAATTAATATTTAATTTTTTAATATAATGAAAAAGGTTTTAGCTGAGATACCACACTTTTCAGCAACTTTAATTTATTTGATCTACTTTCAAATTCCTTAACTACTAATAAGTTTGAATATTTCCTAAAACATTTTTAAACATTTTAGTACGACAAAGAAGTACATTTCGATCATCTTTCCTATAACAATTTCACAAGCC
This sequence comes from Drosophila recens, assembly GCA_037043495.1. Classification (NCBI taxonomy): domain Eukaryota; kingdom Metazoa; phylum Arthropoda; class Insecta; order Diptera; family Drosophilidae; genus Drosophila; species Drosophila recens. The sequence continues at coordinate 165,445 of JBAMBJ010002962.1, read as the reverse complement.
TAAATAATTGTTGATGCAATATTTTATCAAATTACATCACAATATGTTAATGTACATCAATATTACGTATCAAAACGAGCCGGTAACAAAAGCATAAAATATAAACGAAAAAAAATTCGAAATTTATTGGGAATTTTTCCGAAAAATTCGACTTACAGAAGTACGGGCCAATATTTTTGTTCGAGTTAGGGAGAAATTCGAGTTAGGGAAGTTCGAGTTAGGGAAGTAGAATTGTATGAAATTTGCTCAGTAAACGCTATTGCCACTCGGTTTTGTTCGAGTTAGAGAAAATTCGAGTTAGGGAAGTTCGAGTTAGGGAAGCTCGAGTTAGGGAAGTTCGACTGTATTTGAAATTTACAAAAAAAAAATAAAATTTAAAATTGTCAATAAAATTAAATTAAGTACAGTCGAACTTCCCTAACTCGAATCACCATTATCCACAAAAAAAGGTTCGAGTTAGGGAGACTTCGAGTTAGGGAAGTAGAATTGTATGAAATTTGCCAAGTATTGCCACTCGATTGTGTTCGAGTTAGAGAGACTTCGAGTTAGAGAAGTTCGAGTTAGGGAAGTTCGACTGTATATTTTTTATATTTAAAACAAATTTAAAAGTCAAAGGGTTTTTAACAACTTTAATATTGATTTAATATTTAATACATTAATGTTTAATAGTTAATATACCCTTCTGCAACTCTCTTGTAGATCAACAGATAACGCTTGGAATTTGACAGAGCTTTTTGATGCAGCCCCTGCACCCCACACTCTCTGTGCTGCACTCGTCCCCTTCTCCTTCCATAGCCAGAGGTACATTTTTCGAACCAGTTTCGCATCCTCCATTCTCTTCATACTTGGGTCGGGCCTCCGTTGAAACACTCCAATTAAAGCTCGTTTGTTGTTTTTATGTTAAAAGCGTGCGTTCCAATACGATTGATATTCCAGTCGGGCATGTCTGCTGCCTTCCCTCCGCCTCCTCCTCCTGCTTCAGCCGCCCCTCTGCCCACCATCTGCATAATTATCAACAAGTTGTTCCTCTGTTCTGTCTGCTTATTTTCCACTGCGCTGCTTTTCTGGTGATTTTTAGAACATTTTTTTTTATTTAATATTAAACCAAAAGAGAATATTACCGCCAGGCATAATAATGAACGAGACGGCGCCGATTATCTCTGGAATTTCCAACTTGCAAATAACAACAACAGCATCCACAACGTTGCCGGACTGTCAATCATTGAGGCCAACAGGCCATCAATCATGCTAAAGCAGGAAGACGCCGGCTGATATTTGTTAACATAAATTGGTCCTTTATTAAATTTGTGGGTAAATACTCGTACAAAGTTAAGTGATAAGAGGTTACTTATAACGGGGTCTCTTCAGTTCCACAAATTGTAATCTACATGATGAAACTTAACCTCAATTCACTGTTGCCAGATTTATCCGTTCAAATAGGACAGATTTGAATAAATAAAATTTATGGAAAAATATGCTTGTGCTCTATAGCAAAGTTTTCTTTAATTTCTACTTTCTTTGTATTCTTATTTAGAAATACAGTCGAACTTCCCTAACTCGAATCACCATTATCCACAAAAAAAGGTTCGAGTTAGGGAGACTTCGAGTTAGGGAAGTAGAATTGTATGAAATTTGCCAAGTATTGCCACTCGATTGTGTTCGAGTTAGAGAGACTTCGAGTTAGAGAAGTTCGAGTTAGGGAAGTTCGACTGTAAAACAAAAGGGTGCTAAAAATCCTTTTATCCTTTATTCATTAAAATCTGTCCTGTATTAACGGACAAATTCTGGCAACACTGCTTTAATTAAATGGAATGCAATGATGTTGGATCAAATGGATATTTCAAAACCCACAAGGTTAGCTTTTCTTACTTTCCAGTCTTATCTTTTGGATTATAAACTCTTCTGCCATCTTAAGTTAGTTTGAGTTCCACATAAAAGATAAGTAGTTCATTATTTTTACCAGTCTTATTTAGTCTTTCAACTCTTCATTGAGCCCTACGTAGATATGTAGATATGTTCGTATATTTCGATAGTTGAGATTTCTTTGTAAATGATTATTTTTATCAAGAAAGCTCGTTGGATTGTCTTAAGGTCGCTTGGAAGGAAACCCATACTGTGTAGTTTCATATAATTTAATTAGTAGGGCCTGCTAAAGTCCCTAGTGAAATGGTTATTGCGTATTAGTCCAAAAACTACAGTTCGCATTAATTTGGATGTTCTGATATGGAAACTGTACTTTGGTTCTTTCAATTTTGCAGTCAAATGTCGCGTCTGGCTGAAACTCATTAGGGAAATGAGTTGAAACCAGACACATTTCCTACGTATGAAAGTCGAAACAAATCGTAAGGTTTAATGGGTACAACTAGGTAGGTTAACTTTCGGGATCAAGTACTACGAGAACCATAACTAGGTGTAATACAAAGTGGTAAATACTTAAATGAATTCGCTACATAACATAAATAAATAAGATACTTACTCCATATGCAGTTACTTTATTGTTTACACCGTAGTCCAACTGGTTTTCATTAAGTTTATTATCACGTTACATTATTCGCTTACACGTAAATTACGAGTTTGTATATAAGTATGTATTATGTATGCTATGTGTAGGTTTTCTATAGCGTCTATATGCATAAATAATGAGCACACAACACAATTACATAATTAATTAATTAATTACAACCAATTTGGCTCTCTTATACCGAATTTGAAATCAGAATTAATTTTTGCCAATACTCGTATAACAAATTCAAATTCAAGTTGATAATAATCCCAATAGAGATTTATCGAGGAAAGAAATAGTTAAACAATTTATATTCTACAAACAATTTGGCTAAACGATCAGTTTTTTGGATGGATATAATAATTGAATTTACTTTACTTAAAATACTACGTATATAATTGTTATAATTGATGTAGAAACTCGTATGTTTAAATATGTTTAGATTAAGTGAAATGCTACCAAGTCTAGTAATGAGCTGACGTTTAGTTCATACTACGTTCATGCAATGATATCATCATGAATTGCTCAAAGACAGGTGATGAATAATGAGATTCGCTTTATCCAACCTTTTTGTTGATTATGCATGATCGATAGACGATAAACTTAGTATAAATACTTATGTTGAGTGCGATATGTTCGTTAAGTTCGATTAAACACATCTAAAGAAGGATATAGAATAATGTAACTAAGGAGTATTATAAGCTATGGTTATGATCGTGTCTAATTAAATATGATATTTGGGCTAATATCGATAGTATATCATTATGTTGATGGTTTTTTCTCTAAATAGTTTGTGGTGTTTTCAACACTCTTTTTTTGTTGACTTGGGATTGAAGTAGAAACTTTCGTAAATTAATCATTTCAATGTCGATTAGAAACTATAAAAGTATACTATTAAAACTAGAGTAACTTTTTGGCTGATCAAAAACAAAAATCAGAAATTATTTAACTACTACGATTAAATAAAGGCTATCAAAAACAATTTACTCACTACATGCTATCAATTAAGGTTATGTATACCCATTAAGTCTATGTATAACCGTATAACCTGCTGTCCTCCAGTCCATCAAATGTTTCACTTAACTCTAGGCTCCTCTATTTAGTTATTGCACTCAATTTCTGTTTAGTCTGAGGGATTTTGGACTTGTTACCTGTCGTTCTTATGTTTCTAATTGATGATATTGTATGAAGTATTGATGTTTTGATGATTATTATTAGAGTTGGGCTTTTTAGTTCAATTTGCTGACCAAGTTCAATCGTTCATTTTTCAGTCGTGAACTAAATCAGTCATTTAGTTCAGTTGGTCATTTGGTCAGTTGGTCATGAACTATGAACGGGATGGTTTTTATTCAGTTGGTCATGAACGATGAAAGATGAATAGATCATTCTGATCAGTTGGTCAGTTGTTTATGAACGATAAACGATGTGAATAGGCTACGACTGTTTCTTTTTAGTGGAATGTGAAATGTGTTTTAAGTTTTTGAATCAAATAGACGACAAATGCCAACTAGATTCCGGATTTCCTCTTATTATTTTGGGTTATACTTATACCCTGGCTTTTTGAAAATGAGAAAAAAGAGTAAATTGGTTTTTAATTTTGGGCTTAAGTTACCTTTCACATTGTTAAAAACTTAAAAATATATAAAATTTAAACATTGTTACATGTAAATAAAGAAGAAATTGAATCCATTTGCGGAACTCCATGTATTGTATTTCTCTAAGAAATTAAAATTTTTTAAAGAAATTACTGACCAACTGCGAAATGACCGATTTAGTTCATGATTGACTGAATAAGTTCATTAGTTCATCTTAATGACCCGTTCATTTGAACTTTTTCAGAACGAAACGACACAACTCTAATTATTATAGGATTAATCGGCTGTCAGTCAGTGTTTAGCTCATTTTATAATCGATACCTTAAGCTATTCCTCAGTTAGCCCACTTAGCTGATAGCTCTGATGCTCCAGACTTCGCTTCAGATCCACAATCGTGCTTACTATAAGTTGCTGCTTGTTGGCGCCCTCTACAGTTACATCTTGCATGGAGCTTTTCGCTGAAACCGAAGCCAAAAGTTTCGATTGTTGACGTTTATTGGAATGCCCCATCGATTTTGGACGCTCACTCATATCTAACCATGTAGAAGATTGAAATTAATTTGATATTAGATTATTTTTTAATAAACAGGAATTGAAGAGAATTAAATGGGAGAATTAAATGGGAAATATAAGAGTGGGATAGATTGTGAGAGGAATGATATGAAAGAATCAGATTGGACAAGAGAAATATGTGATAGGTTTTGTTAGGAGGGTAGAGGAGGTTGGGTTCGAATAGGGTTCCATTAGATGGGATAGGGTTAAAAGAGGATTGGATTAGTTCGGTTAGGATAGGTTAAGAGAGGTTAGGAAAATATGAGATTCTAGTAGAATGAGTATTGAGTAGAAAAGCACAAAAAACACGTAGAACGAGATAGAGTTGGATAGAGTTTATAAGAGCAGAGTAGAATTCGAAAGAATAGTATAGGATAAGTGAGGGTTGAATAGGAGAGAATTTATGAGGATAGGAGAGTCAAGGATAGGATTAATAACGAATAGAATGCAGGAACAACGATAGGATACATAAAGAAGGATTAGTAGTGATAGTTGATAGAGATATGCTAGAATAGGATAACCTAGTATAACTAACCCAACTCCAAGTCGAAGGTTTTCTTAATGCGCTCAAAGGAGCTGCTGCCCTTGTAGACCTTACGCTTCAGCGGCTCACTGTGTGGGCAGTAGAAGTTATCCTGGTTATCCGTCACATTGCGATTGTTGTAGTCCATGTTGTTGTAGGGTTGCGGCAGTTCCTGCTGCGGTGGCAAGTAGTTGTGATTGGCCATATCCTCCAGCTCCGAGTCACTGCCATTTGCCAGGATCTGCCGTCGACTGCTCCTGGGACTACCCTGAAGGCGTCGCCCGTTCAGATGCAGCTGTGGTGACAGTGGCTTACGTGGTGGCAACTCTGGCGGTGCATTTTGATTCATAAAATTGGTCAGATGGGTCTTGCGGGGACTACATCTGCCCGTCTTGGGGCTGTTCGGAGGCGAAACACCGACTGAAGTCTCAAATTTGAGGAGCTCGATGCGTTTGTTGATGGCCGCCGCCAATTCGTGCTCCAGTGGAGGCGTTGGTGGTGCTGGTGCTGGTGGTGCCTGCTTCTTGGCCTCCACCTCGCTGTGCTTTAGCATTTCCACGCGTTTGTTGGCCAAGGGATTGATGCGACGTGGACTGGCGACGGGCGTGTCACGTGGAATGCTAACGGATAGAGTGAGAAGTTGCTTGAGAGGATTATGGAATGGAATGTAGTCGACGCACCTTTGCAGGCTGTTCTTCAAGGACTCGAGCAGCGATTCGGCTTCCATGATGAGCTGCTTGTACTTCATGTCCGCCTCTAGATCCGCCTTCATCAGCGCCTTCTCGCTCTCCGCGATGGTCATAAAGTGCGGCTCATTGGCGCTGCCAAAGATCAGCGAATTTGAGCGATTCGACAGCGGCGACGTCTTGTAGATCCTGTCAAGATTAACGATTAAGATTTGAATTTAACTATGCCTGCTGTGCTTATGCCCACCTCTCCTTTGGCCCCAAGAGCTGGCGTCGCAGGCAGACGGGCGTGCCGCCGACACTCCGACTGCCACGTGGCTCGCGCAACGGCGAGTTGCCAATCTTCTCGCGATTCTCGCAGCTCTTCTTGCGCGTCTTGAGGAATCGCTTGCGGCGACGCTGCTGATCCTGTTGCTCCTGTTGCTGCTGCTGATTGCGGCGACGGGAACGCGTCGAGGAGCGTCGCAGGATCTGGGGACTGGCGTTGGCGTTGGGATAATACTGACAGCTGCCCAGATTACGCTGCACATCCTGCCGATCCAGCAGCACCTCCTGCATCGAGGAGGTGTCAATGAAATCAATGTCCAGCAGCTCATCCGTATCACACTCATCGCCCGCATCCTGACCGGTATCCAGCTCCGAGGCGCAGTCCGTGGGATCCGAGTCGCTGCTGCAAGTGGCCGAGAAATGAGCAACAAACTACTTGAGTGGCGCAAGGACTTCTTACCTGAGTATGTCCGTCTCCTTCTCGTAGACATAGCTCTCGTCAAACTTGCCAATCATCTCGTTGAGTGTCGCCTCATCGTCGCTAACCAGAAAGGCATCCACAACTGTCGCGCCCACTCCTATGCCCACCTGCTGATCCGTCAAGTGACGCCGCTTGATGGTATGTGGTGCATGCAGATTTTCCACTTCAGTCGAGGACGACGACGACCCCTCCGAGCACTCAGACAACTTCTTGGGGGTTGTAATTGCAGTTGCGGCTGTTTTGTTGGGTGTGGTCTTGTTGCTTGGGCGCACTTCCAGCTCATTGCTTGACTTAATGCCCGAGGATGTGGTGGAGGTGGTGCTGGTGGCATCCAGCTCCATCCTTAGCTGTGCACTGTGCTCCACTGTACTGTACCAGGGATTGGTTCGTATGCGCGAACGTTGCCGCGGCGAGGGAGCTGCAGATGGTAATGGGGTAATTGGATGGTTGGGTTGGGTTAAGTGGTTTAATTACTGTACTCACATTCAAAGAGCTTGCTGGCGCCGTGACAGGAACGCTGTAGGGCCAACGGACTGGGATTCGGCTCGAGGGCGTTGCCAAAGTTGCTCTTGGGCAGCGGATCCATGGGGGACATCTCCTCGATGCGATTGAGGCCGAACTTGTAGCGTTGCGCCTCGATGGCCAGCGAGTTGACGGAGCGACTCGGGAAGTAGTGCGTTCCACTGCGCATGTTGATGTAGTACTCCGGCGCGGGAGGATTCGAGTTGGCGCAGGGCGAGGTGCCGTCGGTGGAGTAGCCGGTGGAGTAGGCGCTCTCCGGTGAGGACAAGCTGTGTGGCCGCGGACCGGGCATGAAGTTGCCACGCGGCAGACCACGCGGTGCTCGCATGCGATTGATCACGGCGGGCGGTGGCGGAATCAGATTCTCCACGGAGTCACCCAGCTGCACGGCGGCCAGCTTGGAGGGCAGGAGTCGCCCATAGTGCACATGTTGACTATTGTTCTGACGGGACTTTGACTGGGAGTGCAGCTTCGGTTGGTGCTGCTCCTCCTCCTCGTAGACCAGCTGCAAGCTGATTATGTTCTCCGAGTTGGGACGCTGATAATCCTGCAGCGGCGGCTGTGGACGCAGCAGCAGAGCGCCCACCTCCTCATAGTCCACCTCATCCTCGACTGGCGCCTGATAATCGTTGGTCACTTCAATGTGCTCCACTTTAAGGCTGGCCTGTTTAGCCGAGGAGTGCATCGATGGCTCCTTGGAGCCGGTGGACCAAGATAGCGACGATATGGATGAGGAGGAGCAATTGACCCGCATCGGAGACTTGTCCGCACTGGAACTGCAGCTATCCTTGCTGGGCACGCTCAGCTGCTGCTGCTGTTGCTGCAGCTGCTGCAGCGGAGGCAGCGACTGGTGGCGTTGATAGCGATGTGGCGCGTACAGCAAATTGTCCGACTTGGGCGAGGTTATCGTGTGCGTATCCTGATCCGGCGATTGCCAGCCATAGCGACTGGGCGTCTGTGGAATTAAGGGGATTAAAGAGCAATTAACTTAGGCCTGTTGATTTGATTAGAGGCAAAGGACATTGGTAAAACTAAAGCGGTTGGGTTTATTGGGTTTACCCGAAGCTGATCTTGGACAGAAATTTATAAATTTCATAAAATAAATCATGGATTAAGAAAAAATATTATAATTACATAAATAAACAAAGTAAAAAAAATATATATTTTCTACAAGCTTAATGTATATTTTTCTATTTCTATACACATTTTTCATTATGAACATTTATTAAGAAGAAATGTACATTTATAGAACTCGAAATATGGGTAAAAAGTGATAAAATACCCGTTACTTAAAAGAAAAGTAAAAGTGTAGTTACTACTGCTATTATACTTATCATCCTACATGTATGTGCCTAAAAGTATGCAATACAAGTATTTTATATTTATATTTAAATAAGTAACGGGTTTTCTATAGTCAGGAACTCGACTTAAGCCTTTTTCGCCTGTTTATATTGAAAAGAGAATAATAACATATATTCCTTAAAATTTTCTTTTTCATTTTAGATTCCCCAGAGTTTTTAATTTTTATTTAAATTTATTTTGTGACTTATAAATATATATTTTTTAATTTTAATGTCATATTTTTAAATTAATTGTTGAGTCGGCTGCTTTTAGCCTGACTATAAATAAAAAAATAAATAAAAGAAGCATTTGTATATTTAAAGAATTCTATTGGTTTAAAAACGTAAGGAAAATTCAATGATATTATGAAAATGTAAATTGTCTTGGTAGAGTACTCACATGGCATTGGATGGGCGACACCTCGCGTCGTCGCACCGGACTGGCAATGCTGTGACTGTGGCTGCCACTGCCACTGCCACTGGTCAGCACTGGACTCGTCGTTGACTTCAGATTGCTGCTTTGCGGCAAGGTTCCTGCCTTGCTGCTGCCGCTGTTGCCGTTGCCATTCTCCGTCTGGGACTTGTGCTTGTTGTTCTTCTTGCGTGGACGCACAATGTGCGTTTCCATCCAGGAGCGCAGCTTGGACCCAAACATTGTTGGGATGTCCTTCTATCTCTTTATCTTCTTCTCAAAGCAAGTGGTAATTGTATAAATGGACGGATTGTTTCTGCAAAAATGGTAAGGTTTCATTTAAGTTTATGCATAGCTCAAAATGCAATCCCATAATGTGGATGGGACAATGCCGAGGGCTCCAAACAGACTCCTGGGGCCACTTTGCCTTGATAAGAAAATCCATTTATGACAGCACAAAAGATGCTGGAGCTCAACGAGCGCCCGTAAATGTATGCTATAGTTTTGATACCCTTGCAGTGGGTATCATAATTTTGTCATGAAATGAGTAACGCCTGACTTTATAAAGTGTTTTGATAAAACTTGATCTAGGTCTGTTCTTGGAATACTATAGCATATAGCAGCATAGAAACAATCGGTCGAAAATCAATTTTTTTTTTTAAATACTTTTTAGTTGTTAAAATATCTCAAATTATATTTATAGTATAAAGTTGTTTTATATATTTTTTAGTTTTATATATTTGCTCAAATCGAAATACTAAATATTATATAGCATTTTATTATGTAGCCTGTAATAAAATCTCTGCAAGGGTATCAAAAACTCGGCATGCTACAATTCTTCTTTTTTCGTGTTTTCAACTATAAATTCGCTGCTGTGTGAGAGTATGTGAGTGAGAATGTGTGTGTGTGTGTGTGTGTGTGTGTTGGTATTTGATGCAAAATTACCTTATTCGCAAATGTCTGCTGCCTCATAATATCCTTTACGCCTGTTTTTATTGTGCCGCAACGAGATGAAAGGGCAGCTACACACACACACATATACAACTTTTGCGCTGTGTGTGAGTTGTAAGCAGACAGCCTGTTATCTCTCTCTGTATGTGTGTGTGAGTTTGTTTATTTTTTGTTGACGTTTTTCAGTCGCACACACACCTACAATCTCACTTCTTAGTGTGTGTGTGTGTGTTTGTGTCGGGGGTTGTTTGTAAGCTGCGATGCACGCCTATTGCCGCTTCAAGGACTCATCAGCTCCTGCTCCTGCTGAGTTACTCAACACTGTGTGAGTGTGTGGGTGTGTGTGCGTGGGAGTGTGTGTTTGTGTTGAACTGTCTGTGTGTTTGCTGTAACCCTCCCCTTTTGCGGTACTGAACGTAGCCTGGGTTGTAAATCCAAACGTAACTGTAAATTTTTATGTCGAGCTATTTTCAATTGTTGTTTCTTGAATATTTAATTCGATGTGATTTCTTTATGCGAAATGTATCTTTTTACGTAGATTTATTGTTATATGGTAATTGTATGCATAGCATATATGTTAATTTAGTTGCGACTAGAAGTTTTCTTGTTTTTCAATGCAAATTAATTTAAAATATGCGCGTTTAAACGTATAGATATAAAAAGCAGGAAATTGCCTACTTCTAGGCTTCAAGTCGAAAAGTGTCTTTTCTTTCACATTTCACACTTTCTATGCAAGTTATGTATTGGTATGTGCAAGGTTCGGTCTAAGACTTATTTTATTTTCGGTGGTAGCAACAAAAGTATGTGCGGTTTTGACGGCGTTTGCTGCGCGGCGCTTAAAAAAAGAGAGGCGACTGCCGACGCTGAAGTGAGAAAAGCAACTAACGGAATGCGCCACCACCAAGGCGCAACGAACCGATAACCATGAATCCTGCATTAACAGATACTAAAAGTAATGCTATTAGTGAAAGTTTAGTTTAAATTGGCAAAAAAATTAAATCAAACCATAATTTTCAAATATCTAAGCCTAAAGGTAGGCAATAGATTTTAAAAAATATAAAATGTTTCGCTAAGATTTATCGGCATGCCACCACAGCTCATCGACCGCTTGTGAGCTATCGAATTAATTGAAACGGTATCGCTAGCGTGAATTTTAAATGTGCATTTTTTTATTTGTTGATTTAATAATAATTCAATTAAATACAGTTGTATAAAACCAAAAAGATTATAAATTAGATAAAATAATGAAGCCCAATTTAAAGAACCCTTTGCGTGGTGAAGTTGGTATATTAATTCTTAAAAAAAATAAGATAAAGGTTCCAAATAAAATAAATAAAATTAAAAAATGAAACAAACATGAGTTTTTTCTGTGCCATCATGTTTTGCGAGTTTTTCAAAGTTGGGCCAAGTGTGCTGCTATAAAGAACAATTTAAATTTAAAAGGAACATGTTCACTCACTTATGAGCAACCCACCACTAATTGAAACGCTATCGATAATTGAACGTAACCTATCGGTATGCCATGCATTTTATTGTGAAACAAAAACGGGCAAAAAGCTTGTGCAAATTGTGAGTGTTAAATACGAGCTTTGATGTAATTATTTCGTATTCGCTGAACATACAACATGCGCTGCTACTACGAGGAGCTGGGCCTTGGCCGTGACTCGGCCGAGAGTGACATCAAGACGGCCTACAGAAAGTTGGCACTGCGTTGGCATCCAGACAAAAATCCCGATTGCTTGGAGGAGGCAAAGGAACGTTTCCAGCTGATCCAGCAGGCCTACGAGGTGCTCTCCGATGCCCAGGAGCGCGCCTGGTACGATAATCATCGCGAGCAAATCTTACGTGGCAAGAACTCGGAGTACTCGGAGAACTGCCTGGATGTCTTTCAATATTTCACTGGCTCCTGCTACAAGGGATATGGCAACGATGCAAAGGGATTCTATAGTGTCTATCGGGATGTTTTCAACAACATTGCTTCCGAGGATCTTGAGTTTATGGACAGCGATGATGAGATGGGCGCTCCACAGTTTGGCAATGCGGACAGCAGCTATGAGGAAGTTGTGGGTCCTTTCTACGCCTACTGGTTGTCGTACAGCACGAAGAAGACGTACGAATGGCTGTGTCCTTACGATGTCAGGGACATCAAGGAGCGCTTCATACTGCGCAAGGTGGAGAAGGAAATGAAGAAGATTGTGCAGAATGCGCGCAAGGAGCGCAACGAAGAGGTGAGCAACAGGTGCTACTGCAGAATGAGACAGCAACAAGTATAATCCTTTAATTTCACAGGTGCGCAACTTGGTGTCGTTTGTGCGCAAGCGAGATCGCCGTGTGCTGGCCTACAAACGTGTGTTGGAGGAGCGCGCCGAGGCCAATCGGCTGAAGCATGAGGAGAAGCGGAAGGAGCAGCTGCGCAAGCGCCAAGAAGAATTGGCCGCGGCCCGTGCCAATAAAGTTGTCAACGATGGCTACGAGGAGCAGCTCAGGCAGCTGGAGCAACAGTATGGCAGTGATTCCGACATCTACACGGACGAGGATGACGAGGAGAGCGATGATGATGATGAGGAGGATGACTCTGACCAAGATGAAGTGGAATCCGAGCTGGAATTCGTGGACGATCTGTACTGCGTGGCATGCAACAAGTCCTTCAAGAATGCCAAGGCACGCGCCAATCACGAGGAGAGCAAAAAGCATCGCGACAATGTGGAACGCTTGCGTCAGCAAATGGAGACCGAGGAGCAGGAGTTTAACGAGCAAAACGACAGTCTCAATGCCACAGAGGAAGGTCTGGCGGATCTCAATCTCAATGGCAACCATGAGACGGATCAAAGTGACCAGGTGGATCTCGCCAGCGACGACAGCGCAGCGAAGCCGCAAAGTAAACGAAATAAGAAGAGCAAAAAGTCAAAGAAGCCAGCGCCGAAAGCTGTGATCGAAAGCGAGGAAGAGGACGGGGACGAGGCAGCTGCCCAGCCCGTTGATCTCAATGCGGCGCCGAGCAACACGGAGGACGAGGATGACGACGATTGGAGCAGAGGCAAAAAACCAGCCAAAAAGACAAAAACCAGAAGCAAAACGACAAACGCTAAACAAAAGACCGAAACGGAAGCAAAGCCGCCAACGGAAGTCAAGCCAAAGCCAGCGACGACGACGAGCCGAGATGATGAGGAAACATCGTGTGGCGTGCAACACACCTGTGTCACCTGCAAACTGGTCTTTGACTCGAAGAACAAACTGTTTGCACATCTGAAGAAGACAAACCATGGCGTCTACATACCCAAATCAAAGCCGGAAGTGGAGGGCAAGCCACCAGGCAAGGGCAAGGGAAAGCGCAAATGAATGATTGTCATGGTCATTGTCCTGGTCAAGATGGTTGCACGGTTCTCCCTCGCTGCAGTTGCAGTTGCAATTGCCACAATGGTTGCTTGTAGAAAAGATGTAGATGTTTTATTTATGTTAAATTCGAAATTAAATTAAGTATAAATGCCCATTTGGCAATTGGTTGTTGTTACGGAATGCAGACGAGCTTGCTGCCCGCCTCGACGCGCCTGCGCACGCGTGTCCGCATGTTGGAGGACTCCGCCTTCAGGCTGATCCCGGCGGCGGCGAATGTCAACAGGATGCTCAGCATGCCGCAATAAAAGGAGATTCCTAAACAGACAGACATTATTTAGTTATTAAATGAACCAAGTCTAGGCTGGGAGTGATCTTACCAATGCTGCAGTCAGCGGGATAGAAGGGTTCCGCCTCCGTGCCGCACAAGCGTTGCACGCGCTGCGCCCGCCAGCCCAAAGGATGCAGAAACATTGCCAGCATAACAGTTATACCTGCCCAGATTAATGCAGATGTTAGAAATCCTATACAAATTGGGGAACAGACTCACCTGCCAGCACCTGGGCACAGGCCGTCATGTTGTGTATGCTCTTGCCAAACGCCGACTGGCGGCAACAGGTCAGGAGCGTGGCCGCCACCGTCAGCGAGAGCAGCACAAATCCCAGTGACATGAAGAACATGGCCAGCTTCCACTCCAGCGGATAGACGCTGCCGTCTGTGGCAAAGCCATCCAGATCGAAGCGACCACAATGGTAGCCCAGCTGATGCATTTGCTTGCAGCGCGTGTAAATGCCCACGGAGGGATAGCGGCCACTGGGCGTGGCGCCACTCGCATTGAGACTGGGCCCAACCAGCCACTTGGGCGTGACCAGCGCCACAGCCACCAGCATGTCTGCCACAAGGGTGCAGAGGAACCAGACTAGACTCACACTCGTTATGATAACGTAGCACATTTTCAATTGCGATTCGGATTAGAACCAATTCCAAATAGATGTTAACTTTCCAGTTGAATCCGTTGTCAGAACGCGTCAACACTTGCCGCATACATAATTGCTTCTGTGTGGGCTTTTAATCATTTGGCAGTGCGTGCTGTGTTAGCTACACACACACATATAGAGACTGACACACAGACACACCCACTCCCACCACCACCAGCCGTGCCACTTCCTTCCAGCTGACCAGGCCGTGCCCGAAATGGTATTGTTTATTTTATATGCTTTCGAATCGCCGTTGTCTGTTTTATGTTATTCATTCACCCCAAACACACAGATACTAACACACACACACACACACGCACGAATGAACGTCAGAACGCGAATGAAAATAGTTGAACTTATTGTTGTTGCTGCAATTAAAGTTTGAACTACAGTCGGTTGTCGTTTTTCTTTTTCTTTTTTATTATTTTCTTTTTGCTTTCAATTTTGCAACATTTCGCTGCTGCCACTTCCTTGTGCGCAGGCGTTGTGGGCGTGCTGAACGGTGGCAGCAAACCAACGGCAGACTGAAAACTGAACCGAATGAATGGCGCGCATTGAAAGCAGCCAAAGCGCAGACTGAGCGCATGCCAATTCCAGAGATACATATGTGTGTCGGGGCCAGCGCAGAGGGTCAGCTATGGGTGCGGATGGGAATGGGAGAGGAGGGGGGCCGCTACAAATCCAGACATTCCAGACTGGCGCAGCAAATGTTCTCCCATGCACATACGAGTGCCAACATATAACTCCCTCTCTGTCTCACTCCAACGTTAACTCGCTCTTTGCTTGGCTCTCTGCAGTTTGTGCTCTCTTTGTGCTTAACATGCACACATGTTGAAGTTGGATCTGTATAGATCTCCCCCTTCTACACACGTTCTTAATCGCCCCGTCTCGCTCTAGCCCCCTGCTGACGATTTGTTTGAATGCAAATGAAGTTTTGTAATTCCAGTGATGGAAGCACTCGTCTTATCAGTTAGCGCCCCCAACAGATTCAATTTCAATAAGCAGCAATTGCATCATACTCCATGTGTTTGTTTACTCAAGTCAATTACGGCAATGATCGTGACCGGGCAAAATGAATTGCGCATACAAAAGCAACACTTTCACTCTCACTCTCTCAGCCGGCCCCGTCCATGAAATCCAATCAACTGTCAATTCGGTTCAAGATGCTGTCGCCGATGCTGTCGCTCCTGCTGCTGCTGCTGCTGATCCCTGTTCACTGTTATTACCATGAGTACCGTTACTGGGAACTGAATGAACCGCCGCCCATTTGCTCCGAGTACGAGATGCTGATTGTGAATACGCGTCAATGTGTGCGTCGCTGCAACATTGTGTGTGTGCGCGGCATTTGCTTTGAGGATGGTCCATGTCCCTGTGATAACCAGTATCAGAGTACCCGCAAAGATGGCGTCGCCTGTGCCGCCGAATGCTTGCCGGGCTGCCAGCAAGCAGGCGGATATTGCGCGGGCCCAGAGCTGTGCATCTGCCGCAAGGGCAAACACTACTACTACGATGCCGTGGCGCGTCGCTGCCGTCGGCGTTTGCCTCGGCTGCTGGACTTGTGCGGCGGGTAAGTTGTGACGTCATCATATTTTCCAGTTCGAGAGTTCCAGTTCTAAGCGCACTTCCAGGCGCTGCATTCACGGCAGCTGCTCGTTCGAGGGTCGCTGCACTTGTGCCCAGGGCTACGAAATGCGATCCACCCTGCTGCATGGCGCCCAGTGCACACCAATCTGTGATCAGTAAGTACGAGTAATCATTCATTCGCAGCATCCCCTTTCCGGTCGACTAATCTTATCTTATCTTATCTTACAGTGATTGCGGTCCCAGAGCCTATTGCTTTGCGCCCAACATGTGCGCCTGTCGGCATAAGCACTATCACTACGCTCGGGACGGAGTCTGCACCAAGGACTATTGACCTGAACCTAACTAAGGCTTTTAGACGCCCTTGTGTACGAATTTTATTATCGCCTATGGCTAATTTATAATAATTAGCTAATTAGTAAACTAGTGTAATTTACACAGTCGTTAAAACACAACTGGTCGTAAAGAGAGTTCAACAATACTTGCCGAGTTCATACGACAGCTTAAGTTTGTTTAAATGAAAACGCGCCAGCTTACATCGCATACATCAACATTTGCTTTAGCGAATCTTCGTTTTTGTGTTATTACAAAATCAGCTGGCAGCTACAAATACTAGTCACCCTGCTTTTGGTTAATTCCGAATTAGCTGCCTTATAAACTTGATAACTTTGAAACCCATACAAGAAAAAGCAACAACAATACAGCATTTCTCTCTCTCTATCTGTTAAATTCAAATTCTCTTTTTGTAGTATATTTCTTTAGCAGCGGTATTTGTAGAAAATACTGCAGAGTATGTTAAATAACATAAGGCTGTTATTTAACAGACAACTGAAACGGACGTTAAAATTCAAAATTAATGTTTTTGCTCAAGATGAATTTATGACAAGGTGATTATATTCGTTTGACGTGCCCTCTTTTTCGGGGCGGCAGCGCACAAAACGAAAATGAATGAAGAGTAAAGAAAACTAAACAAAACAAGTTTACCATATACCTATCTCGTCGCCCCGAAATAGTGCGAATACATCACCTTGTTATAAAGTCATCTTGGTTTTGCTTTTAACAAATTATATTTATGTTTAAAATATATAATGCATTTTAATTTAGATCAAATGTTGCATTAATTTAGTAAATAATACACTCTGAGTATTTTTGCTCCTCTTTAAACGATCTTTTAATTTGGATTTTTTGCCTACTTATGTATTTAATTTCATTTCTGTTCGCCTGGTATTTAGAAACTTTTTCTCCATGTTTGCTGCCTTTGAGAGAGCAAATGGATTAAACAATTTGAAATGCGTACGTGTGGTCCAGTGGCGGCGCTTCGAAATCAGCTATCTTCACTATTTAAAAGGGGTTAGACTCATCTCCCTATACTACGCCCATGTCACTACATAAGTAACCAGTTAAAGCGGACACAGTTGTACTCCAAAAAAAAGCTTGATAAGCTTCAGCTTTACATACAGACATAAATTGAATTTATACATATGTACTGTGTATAAATGTGTGCTAATTTGTGTCTTAAGCTAACGTAGGGTATTCGACTTTTTAACAATTTGTCTTGCTAATGTTAGATAAAGCGAGAGCGAGCGGCGCGCGTTGCCGGCGGTAATAACAAGCGTGTGTGGCGTGTTTTCATTTATTCTTGTTGGGGCAGGGGCTTGTTTGCCCAGTTTTGTTATTGTAGACGTCGCCGCCGACAGCAGCAGCAGCGCAACATTCGTTCTCCAACGTTAAGGCTTCTGCCGGTCGCAGCAGCGACGGCTGCGTTTAGTTGGAGTTTTGCTTTCGACTGGTGCGGTACGAATTCCTGCCAAGTTAATTTCGCTGGAGCTTTAATTCTCTTGCCTCTCCTTGTTCGTACTTGTTGGTGCTTTCCTTGCTGTCTTTGCAAAAAACAAAAAACTGGAAGTAATTTGCAATTTTAAGCAAGTTTAACAACAGCGAAGTGCATTTATAAAACAAAATGGGACAAGTCAAGGTAAATTGAAGAACTCTCTCTCACACACACATGGAGTCAAGCACACACGTGTATGTGTATGCCTGTGCTTCTTATCCTTTGACAAGTGGGCAGCTCTGTTTGTCGTAGACAGCGTGAGAAAATAATTTATTAAATGATTTCCAATTGATTAAAAACATGATTATTTATATGCATGTGTTACTTATATGAATGGATGTGTGTGTGTGCTTGCCTATACTGTATGTTATGTAAGAACAGCGAGGCAGACGAGTTGCTTATTAAATTGCAATAGATTATTAACAAAAGTGACATTGAATTTTCTGCTAGATTTGCTCTGACATTTATAGCGTGCCAATATTAATTTCCATTGATTAGAGCGATTAAATTTTTAAACCAATACACACACACACGCACGTGTACATACATATTTTATGTATAAGTGTATGCATGTTTTATATCGTGTTCTTATATATTTTTGAAGTAGGCGTAGCTGCTGCGCAGTTTGCGCGTCACGTCAACCCAAAAAAAACTTGAACAATGAAACCCGTAAATACATTTCTTATGCGTGTGTGTGTGTGTATAGGTGTTAACAAAAATAATCAACTAAGCTAAAAAGAAGTATAAATGCAGAAAACCGGTTGATGCATTAATGCCGCCAGATACGAGTACGTTTTTTGCGTTCGTCTCGTTTTGGCAGTGAAATGTTATAAATAAATATGAAAGTGGCGGGAGGGAGGGGTAGGAGGACGTTAGCTCGTGTGTGTTGATATTGCCGTCGTCGATTTTGTTGTTGCTGTAGACCTTATCAGTCGACTTCACGACTGGGGGCCAGAGATGTCGCAAGAGCTGAAATAGCTTTATTCATTTAAAAATGATGGCTGGAAATAGCTAAAAAAAATTTAGTTATAAATGCTGATTTGCTTTTAAAAAAGTTTAATATTAGAGCTTTTTGTAAACAAAATTGTAATGTAAACAATGTAACCAATAAAGTCTTTATGTTTGTTTGATTCTGAATTAATTTTCTAAGGGTTTTGGCAGTTGAAAGAATTTTCGAATTATAAAAGCATATATTGTTTTATGCATATACCCAAATTAGCATTTAACCTCTGCCCGTTTATTCGCTGTGTTCATAGTGTTTACCTAATTAACAAAACGAACTTTTTCATAACTCAATCGTATCTGTCGATTTCCTTCATTTAAATATTGCAATACTTAACTTTTACTTTTATTGTTTTTCTCTAATATTACATATTTTCTTCAAAGAATTTTTTACTTGCTTTTAAGGAGCTTTAATATTATTAAGTTATTTGACAATCTAAAAATGTAATAAAATATTTTGTAAATAGCCAGATTTCTAGCTTATGGCGTTACTTCTAATTTTCTAGCGTTTTAGCTAAAAGCTCAACACTGCTGGGGTTTTTTTTCCTCTTGAGACTTTTGATAAGCAACAGGTGTTAATTATAGATCTACAAATGAATGCTAACCTTATCTATTATCTTCATATCTATCCCGTAGAAAGCTTCATCCGCTCTGAGCAAACTCTTCGTCTACGGCGCCTTGAAATATGGCCAGCCAGGCAACTCGATCTTGGCCAGTACCAGCAATGGCTATGCCAATTTGTGGTGCCGGGCGACGACGACAGAGAAGCTGCCGCTGGTTATTGCCACTCGGTACAACATTCCATTTCTGCTGAACAAACCCGGCATTGGATATTATGTAACCGGTGAGATCTATGAGGTATGTATAAGGAGTGTCCATTTCTGGAAGGGATTAATGATGCCATATGCAACAACAGGTGGACAATCGCATGCTCAACTCGCTGGACAATCTGGAGGATTGCCAGGACGTTTGCTCGCGAGAGAAGCTGGACATGAACATTGGCGTCGGCGAGGGGTATGTTGACTGGAATGATGTCATCTATATTTGTGTGGCTAAAAATATATATTTTATACTTCTGACTTGCAGCACCGTCCCATGCTGGGTCTACTTGCTGCAGAAGTATCCGGAGAAGCTGCTGTCCCTGCCGTACTTGTCCAGCTACGAGAACAGCTCCACACATCCCTACATAATGCGCCATCGTCGCACTCACAAGCATCCTGCCGCGGAAGATCTCAGCTATGAAGCCCAAAACTGAAAGTGGCCAATTATTACTTACTTTTACCGGTAGTTGCATTTGTAGCAAGTATACACACATATACATATGCATATACATACTTATATGTATATATGTATATGTGACACATACAGACTTACATATTGAATAAATGATATATTATAGCATAGTTTGTAATTTTATAAGCTTCGAGTAAATAAAAGCAATTCGACTAAACAAAAGTCAGTTCAAGTAAACTACAATATCATTATTTAACTATTGTAAACAGGTGTGTGTTTGACTTACGTAGAAATTAGATCAATCAACTATTTTCACCCCTTTTTTAACTTTTTACACAAAAAGTGACTTGTTAGCAATTTTCAAAAATTAAAAAATTCTAGCCAGGAGATTTTTGAAAACATTTTTTTGCAGTCACTCTTAGAATTGTTTTTGTTTTTTTGCATCAAAATTATTTTTTGTTTGAGAACAAGAAAAAAAGTTAAAAAAAAATATACTTTTACAAAAATTCTAAATTTTCCATAGGTACTTAATGTGTTAAAGAAATTTTTGTATCATTCAAACGGAACTTAAATGAATGGAATATTTAATAGAAGATGTTTTTAAAAAGATAAACTTACGCCAATTTCGCTTGGAAAATAGCTATAATTCCCACTAGCCGCTATTTAACAATTTATCCCGCATTTGCCAAATGCAGCCCACTAGTTCTAGCGAGCAAAAAGCTAAATTGGCAACACTGGTGGAGCAGCTTCTGTTAAGTTAACATAAATAAGTAAGCAGTGTCCGCTTTCCAGGTGAACGGCAAACTGATAAGATGCGCCTTTGACAAGTGGCAACCTTGGCCGTTGTTCAATTGACCAAATTTAACTCTTTTCAGAAAAAGAGTTAAATATTTACATTTTATTTTTTTCACAATAAATATTGAAGCTAGAGCTTTGAAACTTTCACAGGAGGATTTCTAATATTTTTTTAAATTTGTATAATTTTTTTTTAGAATATTTTACTAATTTGTTAATTTCTTCACAACGCAAAGGCTGACGTTCCCCAAACCAATTTTAAAATTAACTTTATGAATTTACAAAACTTATTACGTTCTTGCTTTTTTGAATTTGTTCTTTCAAATTTTTTAATAATTTTTTTAAAATTAAATAATTTTATTAGAGAAATGACATGGGACATTCGTGCGTGAGGAAATCGTGTTCTTACAGAGGTGCAACAGGGTGATACATCATAACATGTTAGAACACTAACAGGGTCGCTCATGAGCAAGGTTGCCACTTAAAAATATCTAATGGAGCCAAAAACAGACAAAAAAAGCGCCAAATTGACTAAAAAAGAACCAAAACTTTTTTTTTGCAGTTAATTTGATTTTTGCATTTAATTAAATAAAAAATATTTCGTTCACAAACACTTAAAGCAATAACACAAATTCACATTTTCATCTTAATTTAGTGATTATGTTATTAAATAAAAATTAATATGTACTTCAACCTAAAACTATACAAAATAACTGATTCTGATCTGATGGAAAAAAGAGCCAAATCGACAGGAAAAAAAGAGCCAGTTTTGGCGCAAAAACACCAATTGTGGCAACCGTGCCCAACACATTCGTTCGATTTGAGCATGTCGCAGGCACTTAGAAGAGTATTTGTTTATGGCACATTAAAGCGTGGCGAGCCGAATCATTTTTGGCTAACGAAGAAGGAGAATGGCGTGTCCCAGTTTCTGGCCAAGGGCAAAACAGTGACTAAGTTCCCCCTGGTGATTGGTACGCGATATAACATTCCATTTCTGCTCAACAAACCGGATGTTGGCCATCAGGTAGAGGGTGAGATCTATGAGGTGGATGATGCCATGTTCGCCAGGCTGGATGAGCTGGAGGAGTATCCCAGGTACTACGATCGGGAGCCACAAGCGATATTGACGGAACAGAACGAGTAAGCAAACAGCTGCAACTGATAACAGATTCTAATCAGTGATTGTTATGCCGCAGGATAATCGAGTGCTGGCTATATCTGATACGGAAGTATCCGGAGAGCATGTTGTCGAAACCACTGCTGAGCAGCTATCACAATACATCAGAGCAGGCGTACAGCGAGAAGTCGGTACGAGATCCAAAGATTGCGGCCAAAGATGATCTATCTTATTGAATTAAATTGCAGCTATGAGGACAGCAGACCGGAGGATCTCTTCCTGGATGACTGACGTCGCGAGGATTATTAGAAAAAAAAAAATTGTAACATTTATATAAACGGATTTCAACGCATGGCTATTATTCATACTCTATTACATTGATTCCATATTTCAAAAATGCAAACGAAATGAACAATATTTTGTTTGTTTTGGGCAGGGAGTAGGAGTAGGAGTAGAAGGGATAAAGACAGGTGTATGTAGATCGGAAAGCGTAGAAAAATTTGACATGCGATGCACGAGCTTCTAGCTGTGGCATCCCTGGATCTCGTTTAGCAGTGGCAACTGTCGTAGTACAATATAGATGAAAACGGTTTTATTTAATTTGTGGCGTCGGTATCGGCGGCGGCGGCAGCGGCAGCGGCAACAGGATCAGTAACAGTCATCGCATGCAATGGCCTAGCTGTCCGCTTCATCGTCGAGCGACTGGAATCGATTGGAGGCCGCAACGGGCGCAGCGGCGGTTGTCTCCTGCACGCGCTGATAGCGACCGCCATGACGGACTTCTTCGAAGGCGGGTTCGTTTTTCTTCTTGCGTTGTTCCTCCGGACGCGCTGCGCTCAGCGTTGGGAAGAACTCGGTGTTGGTGATATCGGGTGCAGCACGTCGTGCCCGCATGCCACCACTACTGCCACCGCTGTTGAGTCCGAGGCCAGCGTTCTGCAATGGAGTGGATGATGGGCACAAAGTCCAAAGTAGTAGTTAGTATCATACGATCATTATGACATTATAGAGTTGAATACTTACACGTAACGCGGGACTAATGTAGCGCACATTCGACGATGGCTTCTCCGCCTCAACCGGAACCGGTATCTGAGTCACCTCCTCGGCAGGTATTAGCTTTTTCCAGGGACCGGGTCCGCGTTTAGTATTTGAATCGCTATTGGCATAACCATCGCTATCCTCATCCTCGCCATCGTCAATGTCATCCGAATGCTGTTGTTGTTGCTGCTGCTGATGATGATGATGTTGATGCTGATGATGTTGCTGTTGCTGCTGCTTCTCATTGATCGTTAGCTGGCCAATCTTGAGACCACTGTAGTCCTTGCGCTGCTCCTGCTCAAACTCTTTCCACTCCTCCTCGACGGGCTGCTCGCAAACAAAATGCAAAAATAACAAAGCAGTATGGGTAATTAGTAATCCAGCTGCTGCCGCTGCTGCTGCTGCTACTGCACACTCACCGCAATTTCGGGCTCCGCTGCTTTGCTGCTTTCGCTTTCGACGACTTCCACGACTGCCACGCCGCTGGCCGCTGCCACCGATGCCGAGACATCAGATTTTGGCTTCAGAGCTGCGGTCACCGCCACCTCACTTTTCTTGCACTCTTCCAAGTTCTTAACGATTTCGTCGGCCGTTATGAATTTACCCTTGGTCTTGGACTTCTTCTTGTCCTTTTTCGCAAAGAAATCGTCTAATTCGGCCATGTTTGCAATTATTTTCGCAATTCCTAATTCCAAATTATAATGAAATCCAATCGCACTCGCGTGAGGTGGGATATTAATCGTTATCGATTGCGCTTATCGATGATTGGCCACACGTGGTCAAAGTTTGCAAAATATACAATTCAACTTGTTGACCATGTAATCTGAACATTAACTTAATAATTTTTTTTGATTAAAATTTAGATTTTTATTAATTCTTTTCGTTGAACATTGTTTTGCATGTAAATGCAAATAATGTGTGCAATGATTGCTTTCGATAGTTTCAATCTGCAATGCTTACGTATACATATTTGTGCTAAAAATTTGCAGTTGTGATTTATATTGAAAATATCTAATATTTTGGAAATAATACAGTTAAATATGTTTTCATTAAATCATGTTGACATATCGATATGAGAAATTTACACGTCTGTCAAGTAGGAGAAATTTTTACAAGGTGGCAGCACTATGCTCGAATATATTCGATTGAGTTATCGTTGGCGCCAACATTCAAGAAATGACAAAAACAGGTTACTCGTTGCACATTAGCATAAGATAAGTCAAAGTTTAGCATAATTAATTTTGTATGTAAGTTTTTGTTTGAAGCTATCTCGCTACCTTATTATCGAAATTCGCAACATTTGGCAATAAAACTAGCAAATTTGCATGACATATTGATAATTGCATAATTAAGTTGAAACAGAGAAAAGTCAGCAAATGAATGCAAATGGGCTAAATATTGTGTAAGCCAAAGAGGCAACAGGAAACCAAACTAAACAGATTTATTATCCATATTTACAAATTTTTGTTTAATTTGTTTCGCCCGCATAATTTTCGCCATAATTATGTATGCATGTGTGTGCATACTTATGTTTGTAAGTGTACCATAAAGACGCATATTTATTGAGTGTGAAGACAAATACATCAACTGCGAGTATATATTTGCAGTTCAACACAAATTGAACCATTTCAACGGTGTCAAAATTAGCAATTAGGCTAAGAGAGTTAAAGCCATAACCAAAACTTCCTTTCTTGTTGCGTTGGAAAATTGGTTAGAGTTCCGCTGAATTTGCTAAGCAAATGCCCGATAGCTAATAGTTTATTTATTACTGCAGCCAGCGACGTTGCAGCAGGTCTGTCATAAGTCAGCTCCGATCCCGGCTGAATGCTCAACCAGTTAATAAATAGACTCACTTTCAAAGCGGACCCAGAGTCTTGGCCACAGTGTCTTGGTCCAGTCCATTCCATTCATATTGACAAGCTCCAGCTAAACGCGGCTCAGTCTTCTTTCGAACGCCGCTGTGCGCAGTTGATCCCGCTCCAAGCTCCAAGCTCTAAGCTCCAAGCTGATAGTTGATAGTAGCTCCGATCTGAAATCTCGTGCTCGTGGCATTTGAATTTATTGGTCGACGCGATTCGCCTTATTAACAACGTGTAACGTGTTTTTGTGTGTAACGTGTTTTTGTTTTTGGAAATTTTTCACGTTTTTAATTAATTAACAACAACAACAACAAAAGCAACAACAACTACTACTACTACTATAAAAGAGAAGCACTGCAAAAGGTAATTAAAACACTTGCACGCACTGAAAAAAAAAAAAAATTTGGCTAACACCTTTTGTTGCTGGCCAAGTTAAGTGTATCTTTTTGGTTTTTGCCATTGGCTGCAATTTAATTCAATTGCTTTATGACCTCTCTACTCATTTTATATTATTGTCTTGCACTTGGGTAATTAGCAAAAAACTTAAAAAGCTTCAGCTCAAAACAATTTAAAACGTTTTGGGCGCCATTAGCTGCGCAGCGAAGCATTTAATTGGAATTGAAAATGTACTCGTAATGCCTGTTATTAATTATTTACAAATCGGCTGAGGAGAAAGAAAGAGAAAACGCATTTCTCGAGCATTGTTTAACCTTTTGCAACATCAACATTATCAACATTATCATCACCACGGGTCACGTTGGGGTCATGGCATCAGGTCATGGTCTCTATCCGCCTAATGATGACCAACGACCAACTTGACATCTGTCTCATTTTCTAAGCAAATGCATAAATTAAATTTTAGGAAAATTTTGAGCAGTTGCAGAGATTTAAATTTAATTTAATTTTAGAAAAATTTTTAACCGTCGCTTGCTTCCGCTTTTTTGCCCATAAATTATCGATTAGATAACGGGTTTTATATTGTAATTGAATTCGAATTTTGAAAACTCATTTACATTTCGCGCATTTCCCTTTGCAATTTATACAAAATTTGGCCAAGATATTTGGCCATTTCGTGTTTTGTTTCTATTTGATCCATTTTGGCCAATTCACTGTATTCGTTTCTCTTCACTTGTGTGTGTCAATAGCCATCACTTTCAGCTTATTTACATACGAGTATTGGAGGTCGATTATTTGGCAGTTTCGTTTTTTTTTATTTTTGAAATGCCATAAGACCCCCTAAAGGGATGACACACACACACACTCGTGTTGACTGTTAGATTGTAAAGTTGTTTTCAATTTCATGGCTTAATGTATTTTTCCTTTTAACTCTCTAACACTCTTTTGGCAAGTCCGAAATGAGGTCAAACGCATTTGAATTTTTACGAATAAGTAATCGAGTGAGTTTGAGTTCTATTCGGAAATCCGTCTCGATAGCCATTGATCATATAACAACAATAACAGAAACTACAACAAAACAGACATCAGCATCATTATTGCAAAATGTAAACAACACTTTTGCCATCATTTGTATTTGAAATGATCAAGAAATGTTACATCAAAAAAAAAATAACGAATCAAACCGGTTTTTGAAACACATTAAAACACACTTGACAGTTTTCATTAATATTTAGTATCGTGGTGTCGGAAGATTTGGAGACGAGGGAGAGACGCCAGCTAAGATAATATAATCAAGCTATGAACTATGCATATTTAATGCCAAGTAACAGTCAAACATCTTTCAAGGGAGCATCCAACCAAAACGATTTCTTGTAAATATGAACAACATTTGTCAAATACCCATTGATTTGTCATCGCAGAATATACATAAATATTTCCAGGCCTTAAATACAAGAAGCAACTAAAATATAAAGAACTCATATTAATAAATACTTACGATCCAAGGGAAACTAAAAAAATGGAAAGGATAATATAGATAAGCATTGCGACCAGGGATTAAAACCGTAACCATAACCGTTAACCGGTATTAACCGATTGAAATTGGTAACCGTAACCGAAAAAAATATTTTATTTTTTATCGAACCCGAATGGATAAAACCGGAATAACCGTTTAGAAACCGATTCATCCATAAGGGTTTCGGTCAAGCATACAATTTTATTGTGTTATTAAGGTGTAATTCTGGTTTTCAGAAGTAAATTTGATTTTTATTTTCAATAAAAGATCTTATTTTTTGAAATCTTTTAATATTTGTTTTAAAATTTAAATGCTTTTAAAAGTTCAAATAATTTTTGTTGAAAATCGAAATCAGACCGGTAAATCAAAACCGAAGCATACAAATAACCGGTAACCGTTTCGTAACCGATATACAACAATTTTTTGAAACCGATAACAAAAAACCTAAATGCGAACATAACCGAAACCGTAACTGAAACCGATATTCGTTTCGGTTTGATACCCTGATTCCGATATATAACTCATTAAGTGATATAACCCCTTAGAATAAAAATTTCCATGATGAGACTATAAAACTTGGATTAGTATCCCATATAAGCATCTTAATTGAACTACTATGCTAAAGCCAATAATAACGCATACTTAAATACTTAACAGCATTTAAAAGAACGCATATTATCAGACAGAGACACAGATCTAACGATCGACTTGAATATTATAGTGTAACTGACGTATAACTTATAACTTCGCAAAAAATAATTGCCACTAATTATACCATGCGTATTTGATTGACTAACAATTGACAGTGCTCAAAAACACTCATGAACAGTTGGTTTCACATTCATTCTTAAATGGTAGCTTTTAATTTGTTCATACTGTGAAAACCTTTAAGTATGATATCTTATAGCTGAGATACTACTAACTATTTGGGTGTGTAATAACCTCAATTAAATTACGTCCTTGGCTTGACCAATAAAAGTCCGTTTTATGCACTTAACATTATGGTCAACTTGACCATTATGCATAATTCTTTCTTAATTGTGTCAAGAATAAGTATATATTTTTCCACAGTTGCCATTTTATAATTCTACTCTTAACTTGGTCTAAACTAGCTCTTGCCTAAACGATGCTAATGAGTTTGAGTTATGAGTGCCTCTATATGCATATTATGGCTGTCAAGTTGATAGTACTCAGACCTCTTCAGATACATATGTTGTTATTATTATATTGCATGCCACAGTGCGCAAGTTCGTTGCCTAAGTCTTTCGTTTTGCCCTCTACCATTAAAAATGCTAGTTTTAGTTTTGAGTTTTCGGTTTCGGTTTCAATTTCGGTTTTTGTTTCAGCTTGTTTTGGCATTTTCCATGCACACACAACCATCTGTGTGTGTGTGTGTGTGTTAAAGTATGTGTGTGTTATGCCTATGATTTTCAGTTTGACTCGGCCCCAAAATGAATTGGAGCTGTTTTGAGGCTTGCACAAGTTGCACGCTAGTTTTTGTTTTTCTTTCCCTTCCCCCTTTCCTGCCTCTCTTTTTCTACTTCTGCTTCTTCTCGTTTGACGTGTGACGTATTGAGCAGAAGCGCTTTAATTGGCAATAAACATGTAAATGAAGCAATCGCTTCAGAGACGTTAACCAAATGTATTAAGAGACAAGCGTGAAAACTGCATTCGATTACCAAGCTAAAATGCAGTCTCTATGTATTAGCCAAGTTCACAAATCAGTCAACAACTTGTACTAGTTCAAGGTTGTGCGATACTCGAATTGACATACATATTATATTTAGATAAGTAAGTCAGTCTGTTAGTCTGTCTGTTGTTTATGCCCCGTCATGTCGCAATTACGAGCACTTCCTCAGTTTTTCTCAGTTAGGCACGCTTTCCTTAATTACTGCACTGAGTAAGCACTTGTAGATACAGATACAGCTATAGCTGATATAGATACAGATATATTTCATGTATCTTTTAGCAGATGTGCCTCTCGTTTGTTGTTATGGTAAATAGACATGGTGACAAAAGCCGAAAAAGCCGAAATGCCAAAAAACTTGTTCAGTGTTGCATGAAATGTGCGATTTGTCAAAAGTAAATGTGCTCGAATTGACAATGATGGACTAGTAGATGACCTACAAATTAATTTAAATCTATTTAGACCAGACTTCGTAGCTGTTTTTTTATTTTAAAATTAAAATAACGACATTCAGTACGACAATCATTTTCTAGTTCTATTGTATGATTTTATTTTCATTTTTTAAATACTTATGTTATGTTTAAAAAGGGGATTAAGACTATAGTCTTAACCGTAACCGTTTGCCGGTATTAACTGATTAAAATTGGTAACCATGATAAAAAACCGTAGCCGAAGCAAAACTTCTTCATTGCACCGGTACCCAAAAACCGAAAGCACTCAAACTGATATAACCGTTAAAAAACCGATTCATGCATAAGGGTTAATTTCGGTTTGGTCAAGCATACAAGTAATCATCGTTTTATAAACTTTAATTTTAAAAAGATCTAACTTTTTTAAATTTTTTAATATTTGTTTTCACATTTTCATATCTTTAACAGTTTTACTATTTTTTTGTGAGCCGAAAATAACCGCAACCGTAACTGAAACCGGTATTCGATTCGGTTTGATACACTGGCTATAGTAAATAAAAATGTTTTCTTACTCTCTTACATATTTTAAATCATTTTTTTGATATTTTTTTGTTTTAAGATTTAGTTAATGCTATTAAATTTCCATAATATTAAGCTCTAACGAAATTCAAACTTATACCTGTAAAGGGAATATTACAACTTGGGAGTACCACTATGCTTGTCGTAACTTAATTTTGTCACACTTTGGAAAGGGAATGCTGGCACTTCAGCATACCTTATTTGCATACTTTTAAATACAGGGTATACTCACTGAAAGCGAAACCAAGCTACCAACTTTTAGACTGAGGCCGTTTAGAAATGTCACGAAGCGACTTGCGGACAAAGAGCAAGGCATGTTTACACACACACACTTACACTAACACACACATACACACTAACACACACACATACATGCATGACACGATTAAAGCGCAGCTTATGATTTGGCCAAGTGTAACGCGGGCCACAACCCCAAAAACAAAATACTATTGCCAACTTGAAGTCTAACTCCAACTCTCCAGCTCCAGCTGCAACTTCAATTTGCATTGTGCAATTTTGAAACGTTGCAAGCTCAGCTGGTGGCAACTGCCGCATGCTGCAAAGCTGCGTGCAACTTGCAACGTTGAAGCTTGCAACACTATTTTATTAAAGCATTAAAGCAAATACATATCAGACATGTTAGACGGGTGTTGGTGGTCCAAGTCCGGCCAAGTCTGGTCTGAGTTCGAGTTTGAGTTTGGCTCTGACTCGGAGTCTCTGTCTTAGCTCCTGGCACTGTAATGGCTTCTACCTGTTGTTGATGTCACTGTGTGGTTGTTGTTGATGTTGTTGTTGTTTTAGTGGTTGTTGCTACCATTGTATTGCCATTAAATTGATCAGCCAGCCGTCCAGACATTCGCCCCGTCCCGTCGCATTGCGTAATCGTAGCTGAAATGAATGTAAAGAAATGCGAAATCGACGCCGCAATCAAAAAAATCAGAAATTGAAACCCGTTTCAATTGAACGGGCTCGAACTGCGACTTGGCTCACGTTTGTTGTGCTTGTGGCTCAGAATTAGCCCCAGTTTTGGCCAATTGCTTTCGACACCTGTGGACTGTGCACTGGACTGCTTGAACGGAATGTGGGCAACCCGACGCTTTGCTATGCCACAACAATTGTTGCAACTAAACTAATCCACTCTCCCTCTCTCTTTTTCTCTCTTTCTCTCTCTAGCTTAAACATGATTGATTTGTCACCTGTGCAAGAGTTCTACAAGGACAAGACCGTCTTCATCACCGGTGCCTCGGGCTTTATGGGCAAAGTGTTGCTGGAGAAGCTGCTCTATTCATGCCACTCGCTCAAGGAGGTGATCATCATCTGTCGCCCTAAGCGTGGCAAGACACCGGAGACGCGTCTCGATGAAATGTTCAAGTTGCCCATCTTTCAACGCATCAAGGATGAAAGGCCGCACATGCTGAAGAAGGTGACCATCTACCAGGGCGATGTGACCTATGATTGTAAGCTAACTTGATCATCAATTTGAATTCCAGCACCTGAAAAATAAAAGAATTGTGGAAGCGAAAAGCAACACAATTTAAGAAATTTGTAACTTGGAAAACAGTATTTAAAAAAATGTAGGAAATTATAATTCAAAAAATATTTAGGGGTTTAAAATTAGCTAAACACGAAACATCAAATCGCATGATTTAAAATAAAAAATAAAAACAAATAAATTAATAAAATATTTATAATTTAAATAAAATATTTAAATATTAAACAAACAAAGAAACAAAAAAAAAACATTTTTTTCTTACCATATCATTTATTTAAAATAATATTAAATGATGTGAGGGCGCATTATTATAAATATAACTTACATATCGAAGTTACTATGTATTTATTTAACTATTGATAGGAAAATCGAGCCTAGTCACTAAGATTAAAATGCAACTTTTTTCGAATTTTAATGAACTAGATAATTTCTAATTTTTGTACTGAGCGTCTCTGCGTTTTTATATAAATTTAATTTCATAGTTTATTTTGCATTTCCATTTGTATTTATTAGCTTACTTATCCTATCGCAACAAGCATTTAAACACCTGTTAGCTAATGTTAATTAATACTGGTTTAATTAAATATTATTCATAAATTGTTATCACCTCAACTTATTAACTTTTTCCTCCCTCTTTTCACAGTGCTGGGTCTGAGTGGCGATAGTTTGAAGCATGTGGTGGAGCATACGAACATTGTGTTCCACATGGCAGCCACGTTGAAGCTGGAGGGGAATCTGCGTGATGCCATTGACATGAATCTGCAGGGCACACAGCGAGCTCTCAATGTGGCCAAGCAGATGAAACAACTGGATGCATTCGTGCATCTATCGACAGCGTTTTGCAATTGCGATCAGGAGGTGATGTACGAGAAGGTCTATGAGTTTCCACACAAGCCCGAGGATCTGATGCGCTTGGCCGAGTGGATGGATGTCAAAACTCTGGATGCCATCACACCAGATCTGTTGAAACCGCATCCCAACACTTATACCTACTCCAAGCGTCTCGCCGAGCTGCTCGTTCGCGATCATTACGAAACGATGCCGGTCATCATAGCCCGTCCCAGCATTGGTAAGTTCATTTCTCATTTGTCCTCTTGGCCATATTTCCCATCTTGCTTATGGCTGTTTAGCCATCTTCGTTGGGGGCTTTTTGGCTGGTGAAGCTTCAGCGCCTTATGGCTTTATTTATGTCACTGTCTCTTTTTTTTTTGC
This sequence comes from Drosophila recens, assembly GCA_037043495.1. Taxonomy (NCBI): domain Eukaryota; kingdom Metazoa; phylum Arthropoda; class Insecta; order Diptera; family Drosophilidae; genus Drosophila; species Drosophila recens. The sequence goes on along the minus strand of JBAMBJ010002962.1, from coordinate 133,555 downwards.
TTGGTTTGCTTGCTTCCCTAACAACGTCTTTAATTTTTACCATATTTTATATTTTATTTTATGTACCATTATTTTTTCGACTTTCAATTTATGTGTGGCTTTTTGCGCTGTTGGCCATAAAAGTCGCCAAATCTAATCACACGCCTCTTCTTCGCTTAGCCAATTAATTTGCCTTGGCTTTTTTCCTTATTTAACCAGCTGCAGTTTCAGCTGCAACTCTCGAGCTTTTTGATTTACAGACAATTCCCACTGCAGGCCATTTGCCAATTGAAATATTTTGTACTCGTCTAAACAAGTGAAAAGGGGGTTACCCCTTGCCACGCGCTGTTGATTGAGCATTTACAAAATGTTGATAAAGTTACTCGCAATTGACCCTTAAGCTGACCCTGTTACATCCAATAAATGTGCTTATAAAAAGCAACTGACGATGTAGAATATCAGCGATTAAAGGCATATTTTTTGATAATTTTTTTATTTACTACGACGGCAATAAGTTTTTTATTAAATATGGACATTTTAGCTAAAATTTAAAATAAATAATTCAATTTATTGAAAACTGCAAAAGAGAAAAACCGTATAGTCTTGGGTATATGCAACAAATTATAATTAATGCAACATTTGTTCCAAGGTTTTTGGGGAAAATACAGAAAAACCCAATCAGATCAATTAAAAATATTAAATATATAATTATAATTATAAAAATAAATATTTTATGTAAATGTTGCATTCAGCCTTGAGAGATTTTATGAGCCGTATCCTTAGTGTTTTGCATTCTCTTTGAGCCGAAAGTGTTTGTTATACTTTGCTTAAGAATCTAAGTAGATTTGACTGTGTTTAAAGCATAGACTAATTAGAATAGAATAATTAAAATCATCTTTTTGTTGATCTGATCTAATCTCCTATACCATCAAATTGGTCTTCTTTTAAGTGACTTTTCGGGGATTTTTTAAAATCTGTTGGCACAGAATTGAGGTAATTAAAAAATAAAGATCTATGTTCTATATAATTAAATTAAGGTAGAAAATGCACTAGACGGCAGATTTATTTTGACAACATTTAAAGTTAAATCTACTCCTAATTTGAAACTACTTCATGTACATTTTGCATCAATGGAAAGGTCATTTCAATTCCGTTTGAATGATACAAAACTTTCCTTAACCCATTAAGTAGCCATTAAATATTTTTAATTCTTGTAAAAGTCTATTTTAAGTGATGCAAAAACGTTCTTCAAACAAGTTGGGAGAAGCCGCATAGCTCCCAGAGCCCATGCTGCCCTCCGCTGCTTCAAATAATAGTTGAATTCAGTATTATCCAGTTTTATCTTTCTAGATTCTAGACAGTCAAACACGAAGAGTAGAAGATAATTTTAAACTTACTTATGCTTGTATTAAAGTAAAACTCAAGAATACCAAAAAGTCAACCAAATATTTTGTTGGCCTTTGTGAACTTGGCACAAGTTGGCAAATCCAACTTGAGTTTAAATACTTTGTAAATGAACGAATGACAAACGAATCGAATTTGCAAACTGAACTCAATTCCTCAATTGATGAACAAATATGACTTTGAGTGTATGAATGAATGAAACGAAATGTGCGTTGTTCAGTGTCGTTTTGCTCTGGGAGAAAAACAAAGAGAGAGAGAACAGAGACGAGTGTTGTCGTCTACATATATAAATATTGATGAATTGATGACTTTGGCGGCACGAATAAGTAAAGTTCGTTGAGTTTAAATCTTTTAGCAAGCCGCAAAATGGGTTTGGTAACTGGCTGGCTCGTTGGCTTGCGGTTTGGGCCAACATTCGTCGACGGTTGCCAAACTTGATACTATTGTGGGTGTGGCTTCAGCTAATTGACACTTGTTTGAATGCGCTTTATTCCCTCTGTCTGTGTTGTTTTCTTTATGTCTCTGCTCATCTCGAAATTGCTGTACTTATGTGCCACGTCTCTGTATCTGTATCTGTATCTATGTCACAAAGCAAGATATAAACAACTTAATGTTTACACGTAACTACCCTTTAATTTTAATTAGCTGCGCTTTAGGCAAATATCTGCTTTGGTCTAAGTACCTGCTACGTACAGCCACTACAAACACATTCAGACACACACATGCATACACTGCCTGCAAGAAATCGACGACGCGTCGTCATTGACCAACAAGTTCAATGAGCATGACATGGAAATTGAAAACAAACTGAAATTGCAATTCAAACTCAAACTCAAAATAAAACTTAAGGAAACGCCCTAGCTAAGCGCAGAAAAGCTTTTAAGCCAATTATCCTTTTGCCTTTTGCCTTGGAACTCTTGTCCAGCTCTTGTCCAGCTTAAGCACAAAAAACACTAGTACTCCAAGCTATGCCTACGCCTATGCCTACGCCTATGCCACGCCTTCTCCCAAGCCTCCACCTGCAACTCCGCCTCTGCCTGCTTACCCTCGCTGCTGCTGCTGCTGCTGTTCCTCAAGAGAGATTGATTCATCAGGAAATGGATCCTTATGCCCGATTGATTTCACACCAACACAGTTTCACCATCGGCCTATGAGCCTGTTCCCGGCTGGGTCGATAATCTCAATGGACCCACAGGTCTGATGGTTGGCGCCGGCAAGGGCGTCATTCGATCCATGCTCATCGATACGCGCTACAAATCGGAGGCCATTCCGGTGGATTATGCCATCAATGGCCTCTGCGTCATCCCATATCAGTTTAAGACGCAGCAGCGGCCCGTGGATGTGCCCGTGTATAACATCACGTGTGCCGATCATCGCAAGATGCAGTGGGGCGAGGTAATTGAGCTGAGCAAAAAGATTGGCTATCAGTATCCGATGGAGGCGGGTCTCTGGTATCCCGATGGATGCATAACCACCAATAAATTCCATCATAACATCAATGTGCTGCTCTTCCATTGGCTGCCCGCCTATGTCATCGATTTCATGCTTTTTATACTCGGTCAGAAGCGTTTGTAAGTTTCCACAAATGGGAATCGAAATATCAGTGACTACAGTTTGCCCGTTTGCCTATCCCTGCCCCCTACACCCTCCCTGCCTCCACCCTTAGCATGATACGTGTGCAGAACCGCATCTCTGTCGGCTTGGAGGTGCTGCAGTTCTTCACGATGCGCGCCTGGTATTTCAAGTCCGATGCCTACGCCTCGCTCTGGGACATGATGAACGATGTGGATAGAAAAAAGTAAGATCCAACAACATAAATATACTCAGAGATCATAGCCCAGATCCTAAATGCCTTCTTGCCCAGCTTCAACATGGACATGGATCCCGAGGAGACCATTCCCATGTATATCGAGTCCTGTGTCCAAGGCGGTCGTCAATATCTCATGAAGGAGTCACCCGAGTCCTTGCCACGTGCCCGACGCCAGCTCATGCTGTAATCTCAAGAACCCTTAACTCCAATTCTATCCAAATATTCTCACTCCTTCCCCCATTTCTACAACTTACTCTTCTAGGATGTATCTGTTGGATCGTGCGTGCAAGACGATCATCATTGGTTTCCTGGGGTACTGGATGTACGGCCTGGTCTCACGCCTTGTGGGCGTGTAAATCAGTTAACAGCTATTGGCCAATTACCAATTGTATTTGCGCGCTTTATGATTATTGCTTAGGTTCGCTTTGTTGGGTACAAAACGTCTTTGAATTATACTCTTAAGTCTTCTTATTCTTATCAATAAATAAATACATCCAAATAAAACGGTTCGAATAACTTTAATGAGTACGTGTTCGAGTGTTGAGTATTGCACAAGTGCCCAAAAAGGATTACGAATATTGCCAAATTGAATGAAAAACAGACACCAGACTCAACTACAACATTACTCGTATATGAATACAGTGAATATATTCGAGCTATTCATGATATTCATACGCACTCACTTTCCAACACGCTCACACAACACTCGGAATACAGATGAACAAGCGTTAGCTCTACTCCGAATATGAATACAATGAATACATTCAAATTATTTACTCACACTCACTCTTCCAACACGCTCACACAATTTTCAGAATACAGATGAACAAACGTTACCCCTACTCCAAATATGAATACAATGAATACATTTAAATTATTCATATACATTCACTCTTTTAACACGCTCACACAACGCTCAGTATACAGATAAACAAGCGTTAACCCTACTCTGAATATGAATAAAGTGAATATATTTAAGATATTCATAATATTCATACACACTCAGTTTTCCAACACGCTCACACAACACTCAGAATACAGATAAAAAAGCGCTAAACCTACTCAAAACTTGAATACAATGAAAGTATTCAAGTTATTCACTCAACTCAACAACTCTCAGAATACAGATAAACAAGCGTTAGCTCTACGCCGAATATGAATACAATGAATAAATTCGAGCTACTCATACTCACTCACTCAGATTTCAGATGAAAATGAATATATTGAACACATTAAAATGTTTAATTCAACTCACAATTCCAACACACATTTAGAGCACAGAATCCACTCAAAACACTTTCTTAGAAACATTTGGCTTACTCAGTGTATAAATGAAATGAATTTATCAAAAATATTCACATGAAATCACAAAACCAACACACTCAAAAAATGACACTTTGCCACAGGGACTACTCCATATTGGAATTAAATAAATACATTTGAAACACTCACAAGTATTCACTTTTACTCACACAACACCACACACACACACACACCTTAAGCTAAGCAATGAATACTCTTAAGACACTTACACGCATTCACTACTCACAACACTTACACACACTCACACACATTCACACTTAATTGGCTTCGGTTCATCATCCAGTAAGAGGACTAACGGCATTCACAAATGGGATCTTTGGTATGTAGAAACCCAATAAAATTTTTCGGGTCTTTTCTTCTTTTCTAATCTAATCTCCTACTTTTATGCCCTACACACAGTATCGCCGGCTGCCTTTGAACCACTGCCGGGTTGGGTGGATAATCTGAATGGACCCACGGGTCTGATGATTGGATGTGGTAAGGGCGTCATTCGATCCGTGCTGGTGAATCAGGAGAACAAGGCTGAGGTCATACCAGTTGACTATGCGATCAATGGTCTCATCGTCATCCCCTACGAGTTCAATAAGCAGGCCAAGAGACCCGCCAACGTGCCCGTTTACAACATAACGAACGCGGATCACCGAAAGATGACCATGGGCACGGTGGTCGAGATGAGCAAGCGAATCAACAAGCAGGTGCCCTTCAACGCGGGTCTCTGGTATCCGGATCCCTGTGTCACCACTAACAAGCTCTATCATGGCTTCAATGTTGCCATGTTCCACTGGCTGCCCGCATATCTGTTGGACTTCCTTATGCTCATCCTGGGCCAGAAGCGTTTGTAAGTGTTGCTCAAATTATAATCTCCTATCTAAGGGATTGTCTAATTATTTCTTATTCACAGCATGTTGCGGGTGCAGCAGAAGATCTCCACGGGTCTGGAAGTACTTCAGTTCTTTACCCTCAATGCTTGGACCTTCCGTTCCGAGAACTATGCCTCGCTTTGGAATAAACTTGGCGAACAGGACAAAGTCATGTAAGTAAAATAAATAGTTATTTATTATAATCACACAAATATTTCTATAAATCTCGAACAAATTTTCGGTGTTCCTGAAGTCAAGTATCTAATGCTTTCTAGTTTCCTAGTAATTGTAATCTATAATTATACAAATTATAGAATTAAATAAAACACATTTTTAATTTCAATAAAAAAAATTTAAAAAACATTTAAAGATCAATCTAAACTAATCTCTAAAATTTCTAAAAAATTAAGATTAATTCTAAAAGGTTTTTTTACATTTTCATATTGAATTTAAAAATGAGATTAACTTAACTTAATAAATATAAATTTTGTAAACAAATATAATAATATATTTATTGTATGACATATACCTTTTAATAATAATAATAATTTTGTTAAAACTTAAAATACATTTTTAAATAAAAATTTAACAATATTCGAAAATATTTTTAAAGCAATTTAAGCTGTGATATTTCAGGAAACCGACATTTTGTTTGGTTGCTTCAAAAGCAATTAAAGATTTGTGAAACGAACCTGAATGTATATTTATTTTTTTAGTTTTCTTTATGGTCTTCAATTAAATTTGATTTCATTTCTAGCTTCAATATGAATATGAATGCCCGGGAAAGTGAGGAGGAATATATGGTGCAGTGTGCGCAAGGTGCACGCAAGTTCATTCTGAAGGAAAAGGACGAGGATCTGCCCAAGGCGAAGCTTCACATGCGCATGTAACTATTTGAGCTGATATAGTGAAAGATACTTTTCTATCTTCAAGATACATTTTTAACCCCTCCTTCCTCTTCTGCAGCCAATGGGTCGTTGATATCGTTTGCAAGACCCTTATCGTTGGTTTCTTTTTCTACTATCTGCTGAAGTGGACGGGAGTCTTGGCAATGTTTTGATCAACCTCTCCCTCTCTAAAGTTCTTTAACTTTTGTGGTCACAGGAATTAATTTAGTCAAATTTAGTTGTAACTCTTAGACAAGGTTTTTTGTAATAAATATAAATGCATTTAGGTTTTTTTTAAACATCTCAAATTTTGTTTTTATCGCACTTTTTATTATTTCTTGGTAATATCAATAGGTATATTTAGTGGTTTTAGTTATACTAACATCTATTGTGCTTGTGCAGTTACACCTGCTGTGGCGGAACCTCTGCCCGGTTGGGTGGACAATATGAATGGACCCACAGGTGTGCTGATTGGCGCTGGCAAAGGTGTGATTCGTTCTATGATTTGCAATGGCGAACTCAAGTCGGAGGTCATTCCAGTGGACATAGCCATCAATGGACTCATTTTGATACCCTATCACAACAGTCGAGTAAAACAAAAGTGAGTACTGAGAAGAATTCTTCTCTATTCCATAGTATACTAATCACTTTCCTTACATTTTTAGACCCCTTCAGATACCCGTCTATAATATAACTGTGGAGGAGGACAAGAAACGCACCTGGAAGTGGGTTATGGATGTGGGACGGGATCTGGGCATGAAATATCCATTCGAGGTGGGACTCTGGTATCCGGATGGCAACATGACCTCGAACAAATTCTATCACACCTTCTGTACCATCATGTTCATGTGGTTGCCCGCTTATATCATCGATGTTCTTTTGGCCATCTTCGGACAGCGTCGCTTGTTAGTTACCTCTAGAACTATTCAGCCCATTAAATGACTCATTAACTTCCGTCTTTCAGCATGGTTCGAGTGCAGACAAAGATATCCGTGGGCCTGGAGGTGCTGCAGTTCTTCACAACCCGAAACTGGGACTTCAAGTCGTCGCATTTTCAGCAAATCCATCATGATATTTCTGAAGAAGATCGCAAAATGTACTCCAACTGCTGTTGCTAGACATGCATATATATAAAGATATATAGATGTATATACTAATCTAGTTGGAGCCTTGATGAAGCAGGTTTTCAATTGACAATATATGTGTGTTGACTTCATCATCATTAGACTGTATACCAAATTTCATCAATCCTCTTCATCAACTTTCCGAGATCTGATTTACTTTTAAGAGAATTTTCTTATACATATTTTATTATACATATTTTATTCTGTGTTCATATTCGATAGGTTTAAAATCAATACCAACGATGTGGATGACTACGAATACATGAAGATCAGCATTCTGGGTGGACGTCAATATGTTATGAAAGAGCCTTTAACCTCATTGCCCAAGGCGCGAATTCAACTTAGATTGTAGGTGCCCCAACATACATATACTGGGGTGCCACAGAAATCTCTTTCACCTGAATTTGACGTACAGGTGAAAGAGATTTCTGTGGCACCCCAGATAATGAATAAGTATCCCAATTTATTCTATTCCATCTTATTGCAGCATGTATGTTTTGGATCGTATCTGCAAGACTCTTATTGTGACTGGCTTTATTTATTGGGCCACCGTGAGACTAGGATTCAATGATCTAGTGCGTTATACTCTGGAGGCGGCCAAGCATTGAGAAAATTTATAATTTCACCACTTCAATCATATTCTGTATATTCTGGTTATTATAATTATGTACTTTTCGGGCTCACTTGTCTTAGCTTTTATAGAGCACAAGCGTCAAGTGTTCAAGTCATACAATGCGTATACGTAATATCATTAAGATTTCAATGTATATCATAGAATATCTATAATATGTAGAAGTACTGCATTTTTCCGTCCAGCGTTGTCTGTGATTTAATGGACATTATTATTAATATGGATTGGTTGATTTAAATACATTGTTGAGTTGTATATCGGATTTGATTATGAAAAGTATTTCATTTGCTTACTTAATTTCCATCGATATTTCAAAATAAAAATAAAACACCTTTTGGTCTTAAATTCGTATATACTTCTTATACTAGTTATCTAATCATTGTTTTTATGAATCTTTACATGGGAAAAAAGCAATATATAATTAACATAATTCATAAGACTATAATATAACATAAAGTAGTAAACTCTGAGTAGGTTAAGGCCAAGATTGATTTTATAGAAGATTTAGAAGTAAATGATATTTGCAGCAATAAAATACTTTTTGTGAAAATGTCAATTTCATATTTTTGGCGGTTTGGACACGATAGGGTAATGTTGGAACATCAACAGCTTAGCAATGCATGCAACAAGTTTTTTCGAATGCAGCCTAGAAGTGGGCAACACATTTTGGAATTTACGACCTATTTGAATGTTCAAATAAACCAAGTTTATTGAGTCAACATACGGAAAGAATGATGCTTCCCGAATGCGCTGACGTTGTCTACATAAATGCGTAGATACTACTATATAAATAAATATTGTCAGACTGGTCGTCTACCTAATTATTTGATTACCTGGCAAGCAAAGTGCAGTGCGAATGACTTCCATTAGCTGCTACTCTAGGCTTAAGTGGACACTCTACGAATATTACACTTATACCAACCTACATATCATACATACGTACGTACTCCATAAGTGCGCATTTTAGGTAAATTTTAGAACATATTTTAATTTCCAATTAATATCAGTGCATAATTAGCGGGAACTGCTCTTTCATCTCCGTATATGACGTCTCGCGTCAAGCGATTTACGTTTTTGGGTAATTCGCCTATAAATAGAGGTTACCCCGGCTGGGGATCTACCATTTATAATTCAACTTTCAACGTGTATGAATTAAACATTTGAGAAGTAAGCGCCAGTTCAAGTTGCGCTAAAGTATTGACATCTTTTTAGAAGACACTATAAGTGTCTGCTTTGAAGACATTCTAAAGACGATTCGGAAAATAATCATTGAAAGTGAAGTGAAAGAATTTCAGATAAACAGTGCAGAGAGCTCAAAATGATTGTATATGAATTGGTGAGTCAAAGTGAAGGAAAAAAAATAAAGAAAACAAAAATAAATAAGAGGAAAGAAATAAATTTAAATATTATATATGTGATGTTAAAAACAAATTACTAATCAGATATATGTATAGAAATGGATTCCTGTAATTGAAAACTTATTCAAATCAAATATAATTATTCAAGCCGAAATAAAGGTTTGTTTTGTACTTGTTTATAGTACGAGTACGTATTTATTTTTTTATTTTTTAAACTTTAATTTATTAAAAAAATGTTTTCAATGAATTTCCTAGAAAGAATTTAACATCTTCCCCAAAATAACCTGCATTGCAATTGGTTTCACATGTAAACATTGTGCACAAAGAATTGTCTTTCTGAACTTGCAAGTTTATTGGCAGTACTTGAAAATATAAACAAAATTTCTCAGCGTAATTACAAACTTAACTTATCTCTTATAAGGTCTACTGCATTGGCCCTAGCCTAAAAAGAGAAGCATGGACAACACAAGAAGTTGCACCCACAAAACTAAAGATATAATTGCAGAGAGTTTTGTTTTCATGTTTTTGAGATAGGTATTTGTTGTGATTTAAAATGCACAAGAAGCAGAAAGTTTCTATTAAATTTTTTGACGTCAGCTGTTATCCTCGGAAAACTCACATCACCAGTATCACATGACCAGTTCAAAATCCAATATTCTTGAAATTTGTACAGTACATAAATAGTCAGAAATATAAAGTCGTGTTTTGAAAAAACAGGAATCTGTTAATAAAGTACAAGCTTATCCAACTTATCCAAAAAACAGAATCCCATGACCATTCCTAAATCCAATATTCTTAAAATTTTAACAGTACATAAATAGACAGAAATAAAAAGTCGTGTTTTGAAAAACAGGAATCCGTTCATAAAGTACACGCTTATCCAACTTATCCAAAGAAACACGTCAAACAAAGTATTTTTGTTACGTCAATACACTTTTAAGGTAAAGTGAAAATATGGTCAACGATGCAAATTAACTAATTTCTTTACCATTTATGAAAAGCTGAATTCTTGTTGTTGTTGATATTTTGTCATATTAACAATTAAACCAGAACTCAATTCACCACTCATCCAGTATGGTCAATACAATTAAATTAGCATTTTCACACACGTTTTCAAATATTGCAGAAAGTTAAATGTTGATCTTAATTCTTGTGCTTTTATGGATGATATTTAAATGTTAGCTTTTAAAATGCAATTTGAATCTGTTGCATGATATTTATAAAGTAATTTTATGACATTTGATAGTATTGGCATGGTGTTGTTTTCTGGAACACCGAAAGTTGTTTTTGCGCAGTTAGAGATTTGTGGAATATTCCTCAATAACAAGCATTTATCCAAGATTCCATCGCATGTTGTCCGAATAAATCATAAACAGTGGATTGAATGCAATATAGTATAGTAATTAAAAAAACAAACAAATAAATTCTACTTTGGTCTATCTAAAGAGCATGCAAAATTTAAATTCTAGCTTTTTGTATTTAGAGTTTATGCCAAACCGGATTTTTCAACAGTGTCGATCGTAGAGGGGGTGGAGAAATTTTAAATCTTAAAAATTAACATTCTATTTTAAGCTAATTAATGAGCATGCAAAAATTCAAGTCTCTATATTTAGAGTTTATGCCAAATATTGTTTTTTTTTTCTCAGAATTGGACAGGGATGTGGTTGAAGACGTAATGCAATTAATAAAGAACAAATTTCTGAAATGTACATGCAAAATCGCAAGCTACATTTTAATTTTGAACAATTTTATATATTATTTATTTGTTTTCTCTACTCAATCTCATTTGAATATGTTGCCTGCCACAATAAGAAATAACCAGGTGCTAAATGAGTTTTGTTTGTTGCAACAATTTAAAATGTTGCTTTTTAAGCCAATCCGACTTTGTAATTTGTATACCCAGAGACATAGACGTATTTACTATACACATATTTGCGGGAACAGCTAGTTGAAATTATACTTACTAGAGCAAGGGAGCTCCGACCCTATGGCAGCTATATAATATAGTGGTCCGATTTCAACCAAATCTGGATGTATTGGACTATCCCAGATGTATATTCTGTCAGATTGGTTGAGTTATCTCAAACAACATAAAAGTTTTTCATACTAAAAATTGATTTTCGACTGATCGTTTTTATGACGGCTATATGATATAGGGGTTCGATCCAAACTAAGAAACAAACTCTCTTATAGACTCTGAGTCTCTTATAGTCTCTGCTTTCAAGCAGACGGATATGGCTCAATCGACTTGGCTAGTTGATACTGATCCAGAATATATGTACTTTATACCTTCTGCCTATTACATACATTTTACAAAACCATTATACCCTCTTTGCCCTTTTACAATGAGCACAGGGTATAACTACCAGGGACTGCAAATAATGATTATTTTTTTTTTTTTAAATAAAAAAATCAGACACTTATAAAAGACCTAGAAAATAATGGTTTGCACCAAAATGTTTAGTTTTTTACAATCTCTGTATTTCCACCATGATTTTTATTTTTATGATTTTTACTTTTTTCCTTAATGATGATCATTATTTTTGAGTAATATCATAAAACTCAAAAATAATCATTATAAATGAGTTTTATTTTTTTCGCTTAAAATAAAACTCAAAAGTAATTTACGGCTTCTGTGTTAAGATTTTTACCAATATTATTTTATATCCCTATAAAGGGACACCATATCTACCTCCCAGCATAATTTATTTTTTTATCGGAGTACGGTAACCCATTCAAACTTGCATCAAAACATGAAAAAACGTCGAAAAATGTATAATAGAGTGAATCGAATTGTATGGGTCCGAAAAATTGAAAAAATGGTAACCCATTTTCGTAATCTATGGTCAATTCTAAGATGTTTTCACGAAGAAACCATAGTTCTAAAATGAATTCCTGGTCCGCGCTTTTGAGTTGAAAAATTTCACTCTTTTAAAATTTATATATTGGGTTTTTATGGTCTGATCCCGACAATCTTGGTGTCAATACTCTTGTTAGGACCAGGACTTTTAAAATTCCACAGAACCAAAAGACGAAATGTCCTTTAAACATAATTTTCATCCTTGGAACAACATTTTGCGACTCGATTATATCCTAAAAACTTAGTTAGAATTTAATATAATTTTGCCTTAAAGGAAATGTTTATCGTCCTTGAACCTGTATTTTTTATAAGCAGAAAATATAAAACATATTTTGATACAATTTTAATACAAGTTAAATAAAATAAGTTGTATATTTTCTGTTAATAAAAAAAACAGGTTCAAGGAAAAAAATTTGTTTGGCCCAAAAATAGCTTTAATTTTGACGAATTTCTTAAAATAGAAACGAATCGCGAAATCGTCGTTTAGTGCTTTAACACTGATTATACATTTTTCGATGTTTTTTCATGTTTTGATGCAAGTTTGAATGGGTTACCGTACTCCGATAAAAAAATAAATTATGCTGGGAGGTAGATATGGTGTCCCTTTATAGGGATATAAAATAATATTGGTAAAAATCTTAACACAGAAGCCGTAAATTACTTTTGAGTTTTATTTTAAGCGAAAAAAATAAAACTCATTTATAATGATTATTTTTGAGTTTTATGATATTACTCAAAAATAATGATCATCATTAGGGAAAAAAATTAAAAATTAAAATATAATCATTATGATGTAATTTTTATAATATAACTTATAATGATTACGGTCCCTGATAACTACAAAAACATCAAATGCTTGACAGAATATTCGCTGCGCAGCCAAGTATGCAAGAAGTTAGTAAATACGAGGACAGCCTAGAAGTAGGCCATACATTTTTCTGTTAATGCCCAATTTGAATGTTCAAATAATCCAAGTTTATTGAGTCAACATATTGAAATTACACGGAAAGAACGATGCTTCCCGAATGCGTTGACGCTGTCCACATAAATGCGTAGATAGTAGTAGTTTTAATGCTTACAGACAATCTCTGTAAACATTGTCAAACTGGTCGTATACCTAATTATTTGATTGCCTAGCAAGCAAAGTGCAGTGCGATTCACTTCCATTAGCTGCTACTCTAGGCTTGAGTGGACACTCTACGAGCTTTACACTTATACCAACCTACATAGCTGCATTTTAAATAAATCCTAGAGCATTTATTTTTCGCGGAATATCAGTGCATAAGTTGTTTGATTATTTATAAGACGCCAAGTCTATTCCTAGTTCTGGGTACTTAGCACCTTATTGAATATGTAGCTGAACATGTATGTGGTCTCCCATAATACCCATTGCCGCGGCTGCTCTTTCGTTCATCTCCGCAAGTAACGTCACACGTACGCCTCGCGTAGAGCATTTTACGTTTTTGGATATTTCGCTTATAAATAGAGGTTGGCCCGAACGGAGATCCACCATTTGAAATTCAACTTTCGGCGTGTGTGAATTGAACATTTTAAACGTACGCGCTGAGAGAGTTGACGTTTTTTTATAGCTGACACTGTAAGTGTCTGCTTTGAGGACATTACAAAGACGGTTCTGAAAATATTGTGAGAATTTGTGAAAAATCATTGAAAGTGAAGTGAAAGAATCTTAGATAAAAGTGATAGAAAAGTGAAACAATGATAGTTGAAAAATTGGTGAGTAAAAGTGAGAGAAAAAAGGAAGCACAAAATTGAAAATTGCAACTAAGACAACAGAAAAGAAGAGGAATTAACTGTAATAAGAAAGAAATGTACAAATACTAAATAATAATGTTCATAACTTATAATATAATTTAAATCAATAAATTTCAGAAATTTAAAATAAACTCTATACCAATTGAATTATAAATTATGCAATATTAAAGAGTTTAACGAGCGCAAGAGTGTAATGGCAAGAGATCAAAGAGCCATGATTTTTTCTTTTTTTTATTATAGTTTTGATAGAGGCACGTAGACTGATCCATTGCACAAACTTAAGGGGGGGTCTTGATATTGGGCTGAGGTTGTGAATTCCGATTTTGAGTTTGGGCTTTGGTTTGGACTTGTGAGTACCGAAAGACGCTGATGATAATTTATAGAATTAGTGAGAAATAATCATGTTCATTTATTAGTGAACAGGTGTGAATTGTTGTGTAAATACGCCAGTTAACAGCGAATTCTCTCGCTACACACACGTTTATGATACCTGATTATGATAGATACTTGTATATGTAGATAGACAAATGGTTAGATGGATAGATACTTATCCACGCCAGAGCCAGAGCGGAAGAAGCGCTTCAGTGGCGGCTGCCTGTCCAGGTTGTTGGACTTCAGCTTGGACCTCGTTCCCCTTGAAACTTCCTAATTGCATATGTTGTGCGAGTGTGTGTGTGTGTGTGTGTGTGGGTGGTTTTTAACTCACAATCGAGTCGTTTCCGATAAGTCTGTATAAGGATTTAATAACAACTCTCAATATATCAACGGACAAAACACATTTCGATTTGTGAATCGTCTACAGTAAAATTATTGGAAAATTCAAAAGAAATAATTCTAGGAAATCGAGCTGAGAGTATGTCGCAGTTTTGGGAACGCTATCTACGTCCTAGTGTCGACCAGGTCAGTCGCAGTCTGAATCTAATTGGTGGCAAGACCACTGGCTCGCTTCTATGGAAGCGTGTCACCTTTCTGGTCGCCACACCCATCGTTGCCCTGTGCATGATCAACGCCTACAGCTCCATTGACAAGGCCGACAAGGAGCCGCGCCAGCCGTTTGTCCAGTACGAGTATATGCGTCGTCGCAACAAACGCTTCCCCTGGGGCAATGGGGAGCGCAGTCTCTTCCACAATCCCAACGTCAATGCACTTTCCGAGGGCTACGAAGTTTAAGTTTTGTTGGAGCGAAATTGAACTTTCGTATATTTATAATTTAATTACAAATTTTGTGTTTATTTTTGGTAAGATCTCTCTGCTAACTTTTAAGGCAAATCTTAGAATAATCCATGTCATCCTGTCCTCCTTTAGGTTCGTTGGTCTCAGAGCTGGCAGACTCTGTATTCCAGATACGAGAAGTCAGAATATTGTCTGCTTTCGTGATACTTTGAATTCATCATTGTAAATTGTAAAAATTGCATTCGCCAGCTATGCAAATAAAATTGAACCAAACACATGCACACATAAGTACAAACAAATGTTGTTGTTGTTATTAAGTTGAGTTGTTGCTGGGCGTGGCGTTGGCTATTAACTTTCGCTATCTGGTCACATTTTGAAAGTTATGCACCCGTTAGACATATTCATATCTCATTTGTATGTTGTACGCGTCTTTAATTTGATTAATAACAAAAACTGAACTATGCGATAATACTCATAACTTACAGCTACAATGTGAAATTGACCCTGAATCTGTCACTTGTCACTTGTGCAGCTTGTGGAGGTGTATTTACAATTCTCTATACACGTCGAGCATTATAAATTATTCACTTTGTTGAGAACGCATTGAAATAGCACTTTGTTGGATCTATTAATAGAAGAAATTTGAAAGGAAGCTGGATAACTGAAGATGTTAATTAATATAGGAATCAAATTTTAATCAAAAATAAAATTTAAATAAATTGTACTAATAAGGATGAACAGATAGCCATAGATTAATAAAAAAAAAGTATTTAAAAACAGATAACTAAGTCAACAGACGCCGATAGGTATATAAAAGAAAAACAATTAAAATTGTTTTATTAAATTAATAAGATTATAATAGGATGTAATTATAATATAATAAATAGAAAATTGTATGAGCTGTATGTAAGTTTGAAAATTCGATTTTGTTATTTGTTGTTCAAGCTAATAATTATTTTATTTCAAGTGACATTTAAATTAGCAATATCAAAAATTTCAATTAAAAAAAAATTTTTTGTAGACAGATCGGCGTGCTCCTATCTAAAGATTTTTTCTGCACGAGTGATTTTTGAAAAGAAAAGAGTTTTTATTTATTTAAAATCATCTATTAATTATGTTATTCAAAATTTTTCTTAGAGTTTTACAGAGTATTCCAGCTTCGGTAATTCCCAGCTAATTATATCTTTATTCCTGTTTACGAGCATTTTATGAATTACATTTATATTTTGTTTTTTTTTTATTTTATTCAATTCATTTTTTGTATGTTTGTGGGCCACAGAGCACTTGACAATGTGAATGCTCGTATTTCCGAAATTGTTTGGCGCTTTTACTGGGAGGCCAACGTAATAAGCGTGGAACAAAGCAAACAGACGCGTCTCTGGGAAAAGGCCAATAACAAAACGTGCGTCCATGATATTTGGCTGATTTTTTTTTGGGTGATCATCATTAATCAAGTAACTTTGTTGCATGAATGGGTTCTTGTCAACAGGTTGTTAACTAAAGCCGTCAGTTGAGACAAAGGGCAAAGAATACAAATGTATCTGGTGAATGAATCTGTATCTGTATCATTAGCTGCGACGTCCTTGCAGTGCATTGCAGTTGATTGTTGACTTACTTTAGTTGTTGATTATATCGGCTTTGCGGTTAAGTTTTGGTATAAAACCTATACACATTCGGAAACACACACATACAGCTACAGATATCGCGCATGCGACGTGTTGTCCCAAACAATTCACACCATTTTGCCCAGGCACTTTCGATGATTTCGACTTTATTGATGATGAGAGTGTTTACGAAAAACTTACGACATGGCACGAGTTGGCCATAACGATGTTTAGTCTCAACACTAACTGGCGTGCGAGCATGTACATATGCATAGATGTATGTACGTATGTGGCACACAGATACTTGTGTATGTATCTTGAAGCTATTAAAATCAAGTGTCGTCGTTTCGTTTAAAGGGTCAATTGGCAGCGGGCTTTAGCAAATATTTTACGCGCTTACTCGCTATTCAACTACTCAATTTGTAAACAAACTAAATACCCTTCTCCCCACTCCATCTTTATTTCTCTCTCTATCTCTCTGTCTCTCTTTTCTCATAGTTGGAGCGTGCTACGAAGTCGGAGCTGTGCAGTGTCCTTGCCCTGTTGCTGCTATCGCTGAGCATCTACACATTCCACACACACTTGCAGTCGTATCTCAGGTCGGTGCTGTTATCACTGCGTCTCTCTGGACCACCGTCATTGCCCTTTATTGGCAACTGCCTGCTTATCAATGAGAAAGATCGTAAGTGACATGTCTATAATTAGCAATTGAAAAAAAAAGTTATTTTTGAATTTTTGTTATTAAAATTGACAAAACAAAAGTAAAAAAGTTATTTAATGTTTACTATAAAAATTATTATATAAATTGAAAGTAAGATTCTTAAATTAAAATTTAAATTGAATTATTATTTTTAAATTTTTTATTTACATAGATAAAAAAATAAGAGTTTTCATTTAATTTGTTTGATAAAATAAATAACTTTACCAATTTTGTTTATTTTTTAAAAATTATAATAGTTTAGGTCTCTGTTTTATTTATTATCTATTGGTAGGATTATTTAAAAAATGTTATGGAGTTTCCTTATATGTACATATACTTATAAGTCTTAAATACCATTTTAATTTATTATTATTTTTTTATTATATTATCTTTTGCAGTGATGAGAAAACATGCCGCAAATGCTATCAATCTCTATGGCTCCCTCGTGCGCATCTGGGTGCTATTGTTTCCGTTCTTTGTGGTGCTGCAGCCGGAGGATCTGCAGGTCATACTCTCTTCCAAGAAGCACACGAACAAGGTCTTCTTCTACAAGCTCATGCATAATTTCCTGGGCAATGGGCTAATCACGAGCAGTGGCCTCAGGTGGAGTACACATCGTAAGCTCATCCAGCCGGCATTTCATCACAATCTGCTGGAGCAGTTCATTGGCACCTTTGTGGATGCCTCGCAGTCGCTGAATGAGCACCTGGACGCCTCGGCACTGGACAAGGAGATCAATATAGCCAAGTATGTCAACAATTGCGTCATTGATATATTAAATGGTAAGATGAGGTGAATCTATAAGCGATCCTTACTTTACATGAATCTCCCGTCCTCAATTGCAGAGGCCGTGCTGGGTGTGCCCATCAAGAAGAAGGGTCTGGGTCTGATGGAGGATTCACCATTCCGCAAGGGCAAAATAGTAATACCCGCTCGCTTCTCGCAGCCTTGGCTGCTCCTCGATGGCATCTATCAGCTGACGTCGATGGCCAGTGACGAGCTCAACCAGAAGAAGCGACTCAACGACTTCACCCGTCAGATGATCACGCGGCGACGCGAGATTATGGCCAATGCCGGCAACAACAACGTGGAACGCAAGTGCTTGCTGGACTATATGATCGAAATCTCCGAGAGCAATGCCGATTTCACGGAGGAGGACATTGTCAACGAGGCGTGCACATTTATGCTGGCTGGCCAGGATTCTGTGGGCGCTGCTGTGGCGTTTACCATCTTCCTGCTTGCCCAGAATGCCGAGTGTCAGGAACAGTGTCACGAGGAGATGGAGCGCATCTTCGAGCAGAGTAATCGGGCGCCCACTATGAGCGATTTACGGGAAATGCGCTATCTGGAGATGTGCATCAAGGAGGCACTGCGTCTGTATCCCAGCGTGCCGTTGATCGCCCGCAAGCTGGGCGAGGAAGTGCGTCTGGGGAAGTACACCCTGCCCGCGGGCAGCAACGTCTTCATCTGCCCCTATGCCACACACCGACTGGCGCATATCTATCCCGAGCCGGAGAAGTTCAAGCCGGAACGCTTTGCCAGCGATCAAGTGGAGCAGCGGCATCCATATGCCTTCATACCCTTCAGCGCTGGACCGCGCTATTGCATTGGCAATCGATTCGCGATCCTCGAGATCAAGACAATCGTATCCCGCCTGCTGCGCAGCTATCAGCTGCTCTCCGTGCCCGGCAAGACAACGTTCGAGGCCACCTTTCGCATCACCCTGCGCGCCTCGGGTGGCCTCTGGGTGCGACTAAAGCCTCGCCAGCTGCACAATGATGCAGTGTAGCAGTAGCATAGCATAGAAGCAGCGGCATTAGAAACCAGTTGAAATGAGATGGAATCAAATCAGCATTCAGAGCTGAAAAAAATTGCAATCCTTGATCACTCCTTCCCATCTGAATGATCAGTTATCAGTAGTGATCGAAAAATCGACAACAAATCAATTCTTTAGAAAAATTGAGAATTGCGTTAAGTTAAGTTATGACAGGAGTTGATGAAATGTTAAAACTTGAGATATAAAATATCGAATTTTCGAAAAAGTTTCAGAATGGAAAAGTTAAGTTGCTTAGAAATCAATATCTTGAGGCATAAGATTATTTTAACAAAATTAATAATACATATTTAAATGCAGAATGAATTTAGAGGTCAAATTAAGATCAATTGTTCCTCAAAAATGTTGATTTAATTAATGATTGAAATCCAAATTGATTGTAATTTTTTACATCTGTGACTAGAGTGAAACATAGTCGATCCTCTAGAGATTCCCAAAACGCTGTTGGTTTCGTTAAATTAACTTTAATTAGTACGGTAAATAGTTATGTATATAAATCGATAAAATAATTTAAATATTGTAGCCTTCGTCTAGCCTAAGTGCAGTGCATTTGACATGTGCCTGTTGTTTGGGTTGCATTTTGGATTCGGATTTGGATATAATAATTATAATTAGTTCGTATCCACATATGTATATTCGAGTGTGTGTGTGTGTTTCGTACAGATTGGGCCTTGTTTTAAACACTGTGCACATTAAATAATGATAATTATAATATTTTGCATTAATATTAATAAATAATAAAAAAATGTGTGAATCAAGAAATTGAATCGACTTGTGGGACGATATAAAAGCTAGGACGTGATATGTTTCGTTTCGTTGAATCTATTGATAAGATGTCGCGCACGTGACTCGTGACCATGTCCGAGACCAGTTCCAGTTCCAGTTGCAGTACCAGTTACATTCCCTTTCCCATTCCCTTTGCCATGACGCTGTGCACTTGCCACCGTGTGCTGTTGGGCAAGTCGTTCCGTTGTCTCGCGGACGCGACTGCTCAGCCGCGTTGGCGTTGCGGCGCGCTGGGGCACTGGGGAACTGGGCATTGATTGGCTTTGTGTTGGTCTCGCTTTACTGGCGACACTCGCTCGACCTGTGACGGCTAACAGAGAAAGAGAGAGAGGGAAGATTAACAACTTGTTAGACGGTACCTTATACGAATTCCGAAACTTGTTTAAGAAATTTAAAAAAAAAGAATAAAAAACCAAGAAATAAATTTTAGGTATCAGAAATTGGGAAGAAAAAATTAGGAATCATAAATTAGGAATTTCAACTAAGAAAATAATTCAAAGTACAAAAATTAGGAAAAAAAATTGGGGAAAAGTATCTTTTGTTTTTCTGTCATTGGCTAAATTCTTTAAAATTTATACAAAATGCTAAACCATAAAAAAAAAGAGCAAGAAACTTAGTAGTCAAAATATTGCATTTCTACCAGCACTAAAAAATATGTGCAAAACATGTAAATTTTTTAAATAAATGGTTCGGATAAATATCGGATGATCTTGAAATAAATGGTTCGACAAATGTTGACATTTTGCTTATAGGAAAAAGACGAAATCAAAAATATTTTATTAAAAATCGAGCGATTTTTAAAAGAATATTTTTAATTTCGGCTTTTCCCATTTTTTGTTTTCCCATTTTTTGTTTTCCTAATTTCGGATTCGTAATTTTGGATTCCTAATTATTCCATTCCTAATTTTGGATTGCTAATTTTTTCTTCCGAATTTTCGTATTCTGAGTAATATTTTCCGACGTTGTTGTTAGACTATGTGTGTAACAGATTATTATGCAAGAGATCAGAAAGCTTGGTTACATTTACTGATGTGGCCCACGTTGGGAATCGCAACCTGGGCGACATTGTTGCATGCAGTGGCAGGTTTGTTAAGTGCGGCAGCAGCAGCAGCATTGGATTGCTGGAACCTGTGCTTCAGCTGGGACACTTTCAGCTTGGACTCGCAAACGGGCTTGGCATGCGGTTTCAGCTTCTCCCGTGTGCAGCTGTCCTCCAGCGATTTCTTGCGCATCTTGATGGTGTTTGTAAAGTCGGACAGCATGATGGGTTCACCCTTGGCAGGCAGCTCCAAGGTGGGCACATTGTGCAGTGTGTTGTTCTCGATCTCGCTGTTGGCCTTGGCAATCTGCTCCAGCTTGGACTTGGCCAGCGTCAGCAGCAGTGTCTCCTGTGTGCCCAGGCTGCCGTTGGAGCACTCGCTATAGCCGGAGTCACTGCGCTCGCTGCACTGCGACTTGTCGCGCAGCTTGAGGACGCCGCTTGTCTTGCGCTTGTCCACTGATTGCGGCATCTCGACACTGAAGTCATCCTCCTCCTCGTTCAGTGAGGCCATCTGGGTGTTGCCCACACTCGCTGCACTCAGCATGCCCAGGCCGGAGATCGAGGGACGCGGGCTGTTCAAGGCGCCCATGGCAATGGCCGAGTTGCGACGCGATGCCGACAACGTGGCCATCCGACCCAGAGCACGTATAGCATTGCCAGTTTTCTGGTTATTCAGCAAGCGGGCGGCAAAGCAAAGCGAGGATTAAAGCAGCCAACGAATGGATTAAAGCAACAAAACACAAAATACATATAATAAACAAGTGGGGAAAGGCAATAGTCGAGATCCCGACTATAGGATACCCGTTACTTACTTAAATACATTTAAAAAAAATTGAATTGCATGCTTTTAGGCACTTACATTGCTTAAAAGCTTTAATCAGCCATTACCAGCTTTCTATTCTTCCGTTCTTGTTACGATTTAAAAGGACGGTAGGAAATAATAGTAGCTAACGGTAATTAGTAAAAAAAATCCTAATATCTTGAAAACTGTGCTTGTGGTGGCTTTTCGCGATTTACGGAGGCGGAAATTTTGAAAGAAGCTTGAGGTTTATAGAAGTCTGTGTGCCAAATTTGGTTGCTCCAGCTCTTATAGTCTCTGGGATCTAGGCGCTCACACAGACGGACGGACGAACATGGCTATATCGACTCGGCTGTTGATGCTGATCAAGAATATATATACTTTATATGGTCGAAGATGCTTCCTTCTCCCTGTTACATACGTTGCAACGAATTCAATATCCCGTTTTACTTATTTTTTAAGTAACGGGCAACAGTTAGTCTTGGCAAGCTATGGGCAATTCCTGGACTCACCTGCCACTTGCGTCGTATGATGAACTTCTTCAGCTTGTCCGTGCAGATTTTATTGTTGCTGAGATTCTCATCGTGGCGCTGGCACAGCCACTTGGACTCCAGGCACTGCTGTGCAGTCAGACGCGTCTCCTTGCGATGCACGAGCAGCTGCGAGATAAAGTCCTTGGCCTCCTGTGAGCTGTATGTGAATGATAAGGATTACACTTATGCATTAAAGGGATGCACATTTGCTAGCTACATACACGCAGTCAAAGGCCTCGTCATCGAAATCGTAATCGGCACGGGTAATATTCGAAAAGGTTTCCACATCCGTGTCGCCCATGAAAGGCGACAAGCCCGAGAGTCTAAGACAAAGAAAGATTCACAGATTAGATCAGAGAGAAACTGAGGAAGACAGCTGTGTTGGTCTTACAGCACGTAGCAAATGACGCCCACGCTCCACATGTCCGACTTGAAGTCTATGGGTTCATAGCTGATGATCTCGGGCGGTATAAATTCCGGTGTACCGAAGAGCACTCGAACCGGCGCCTTTGTGTCCAGTCGTTGGGCTAATCCAAAGTCAATGATCTTGATTTGATGGCTGGTCCTGGTGTGGCACATGATGTTCTCCGGCTTCAGATCCAAATGCACCACGCTCTGGCCGTGCATGTAGGCAACTCCCTCGCACACCTGACGCAGGAACAGAATGCAATCCAGCTCCGTCAGCGTAAAGTCATCGGCTACAACCCGCTCGAAGAGTTCTCCGCCAGTTATGCTGTGAATGGTTAGGATGCATTAAGATGTGGTCAATGCATTGATATCATCGATATACTCACTATTCCATGACCATAACTATTTCACGTGCGCTTTCGAAGGACGCCGCCAGTTGCAGAAGTTTGGGATGCTGCAGGGAGCGCATTATGGAAATCTCCTCGAGCACTTTTTGACGATCACGCGACTTGATGCACTTGATCACCTTGGCGGCCAGCAACTGTGTTGGCTGACCACGCTCCTGCACCTTGTAGACAACGCCAAAGCGTCCCTTGCCCAGCTCCTCGATGATGTCGAAGCGTGCTTTGAAATCTCCGCCAGATTCCACAGAGACACTGCTCAGAGCATCTGTTTCAGTTGCTGCCGCAGCTGCACCTGCAGCTCCTGCTGTTGCTGGACGTGTTGTCTGCACCAACTCGCTGACTTGGCTGGGTGCACTGCGTCCGTGAATGTTTTCGGCGCGCACTCGAAATCTATAGTACAACTGTGGCGACAGATCCTTGACCGTGTAGGCCAGAGTATCCACGACGCGTGCCACCTGCTGCCAGTCGGAGTTATCCCTAATGCTATCACAGTCCGATGACTTGCAGCTCTGCATCTCAATGCTGAAAGAGAAGCGTAAATTTAACAAGTTGATATAATTAAGAACAGATCGATATGGAACTTACATGAAGCCGGTGATCATGCAACCGCCATCGTAGGGTGGACCACACCAGGCAACTGCTACACGATCTGGTCCCAGGGACACACTTGGCTGTCCGCTGGGCGGCTCTGGCGGCCCCTCGACGGCGACCGAGGCGGCGACTGCTTCCGCGCCGTAATCACTCATGACTTCCGCCGTATACTTGCCACTATCATCGGCCGAGATGTCCGTTATATAAAGCGTCGATTGCTCCGATGTCGTGTGAATTTTCACATTGTCGCCCTCAACGATGGCGTGACACTGAAACGGGGAGGGGAAATGGTGGAAAAATCGATTAATATTGCGACTGCATTTAGGAGATTGGAAATAAGACTGGGATTGGGCATGGAATTGAGGGCTGGGGGGAGGACAACCTTGTTTGCTGGCTAACGAGAAAACACGTTCAACTTTGCTGACGTCTTGTTATTTATTGTTGTTGTTTTTCGCTTTTTTGCGGTTTATAACTAACTATTAACTAAGTATTTGAGTATTCAGTCAAACGTCAATACCACAAACTGATCGTGACACAGTCCGAGAGTCGCCCAGTCAGAGACCCTAACTATTGTTGAGACCCGAGACATGAGACCTGAGATTGATCTCAAGCGATCTCTGCTCTTAAAACGTGCCCCAAATGCCCATAGAAAGCAACGAGATAGGGCAACAGCTGAAACGAGCCGAGGTAGATAGATAATAACTCTGATATGGATCATGGGCATAACAACAATTGCGCTAATCTTCAAGCTGTTGACGGCATTATGCCTAATTAGGTCACACATGTCAATAAAACCATTACGCAAGCGAAATCTCGCTACCAGCTCGCAAGGGACCAGAAACCGATACAGAAACAGCAACCGGAACAATTTACATAATAAACCAGGCTAACACTACGTCACAGACCATTGCCACATTTCTACAAACCTGCATCTTAGTTTGAGATATAAGAATGTGACAGATTCAAAAGTCCTATTTGAAAATGGAAAAGCTTATAAAATTTGAAAATAGCTTTTAGCTATAAATCTAACATATTTTAAAGTTCATATAGCATATTCTAGCAATAAATGTATTCGTAACAACAACGAAATATTTTGTAAGTTGAAAATGTAACACGGCATACAAATATTTGAGCTTGTTCTTTTAAAAAATAAATAAAATAATGTACTAACAATTATTCCGAGATGTTTGGCTAAAAAGCAGCACTAGCAAATCTACAATACTAGCAAAAGTTTTTGATATGCGCGGAATCCAAAAAACATTTATCATCAATGGGCTCAATAGTTCAATCACAAAAATATGTTGGTCTTATTCAAAAAAAACGATAAATATTTAAGTAAGGAAGAAAATAATGAAATCGATGATATGTTAACTAATTTGATTTAAGCAAAAGCCTAATGATTTTGTATGTTTGCTTGCATTTTCTTATCATTTTTATTTTTAGTTTTTTTTTTACTCAGAATGTAGCTTATGCGGGCTGTGACAGTCTGTGACGCAGTGTGAACCCGGCATAACAGTAGCTGTTAAATACTTTCTTTAAGCTGTCGCTCGTTTACTTACCGCCTTATACCAGATGACCTTGGTATTGGGGAATGGCTCAAACTGCACGCTCAGCTGGACATGTCCGCCTATGAGTGCGGTGCAATCTTCCGGCCCTTTCAATATGCAGCTAGTGGCAGCCAGTGGTAAGTCGTTATCGCTGTTGTTGTTACTGTGATTATTCTTATTGGCAATTGGCAAAACCAGGAGACTGGTATAACTGCGTGCTGCCGGCGTGCGTCGCTCGGCCAACGGATGCTTGACTTGCAGACGCAGTTCACCGCTTTGGGCCAACTGCACGTTTCGCAGGCGCAGCAGGCGAATGCCGTTCTCCGGATAAGACTCCAACTGTAATACAAAAACAAGAGTGTGTGAATAGCTGTCTGTGTGTGTGTGTATTTCAAAACTGATGTGCAAATAAGACAACTTTAAGGCGGCTCAATGACAACGCTTAGGCAAATGAAATATACACCAAGTTGACTTTTATACACATTGTATGTACAATATTTACTCGTATATATGTATATATGTAGCTAACTGAACAATTGATTAAACTGCTTGCCTCACACGCTACGTGAGGCGCCAATGGCCAGTGTTGAACTGAGAGTGACGACGCACCAATTAAATATTATTGAGAACACACAGAGAACTAAAAGCCGAACACTGTGCGAGCACTCGGAGCATGGATATCTGGATAATGGTGAAATGTCCAACAAGGTGACGTCTTCCCCACAGTTGTCAGCTTTTCTGGCAATTACATTTATAGCACACGCACGAATGGTGAATTTATATGACAACCTTGTAGTGATCTCACCATGATCTGCATCGGTATCGCTTCGGTTTCGGTTTCGATATCGAAACTTTCACGCTCACTCTCAATTCACAGTTCGCGCGCGCAATTCGACGCTTATCAGTAGCTACGATACTCGCATTTTATCTACATTGTATGTAGATACATTGTTGTTGAAATTGATATGCCGATCGTTAAGTGAATAGTTTTTGCATACCTGTGACATTTTAGGGCTTGCTATCTATTTAAATATGTAATATTTACTGCCTGGCTGCCTACTGGATGTGTGTGTGCCGCTTGAAAGCCATTGAGCGAGTGCTGGCAAATTGACTTTAGCTCGTTTGCTGCTCTCCGATCGAGCATCACATCGCATCCGAATCGATTCGCAGCGCGACACAAAGACAGACTTAACGACAGACAGACAGACAGACAGACGTCACGTCACTATAACATTGTTTGCATGCGTTGCGCATGCCATGGCATTTTAATCTTTTATTGTTTTGGGGCCTCTGTTTATAATTTCTCACAAGCATTGTATTGTGGTGTGAGTGTAAGTATACTGATTGTTGTTGTTTTCGTTGCACACACACACACACTCAAACTCAACGGTGACAAGGTGTGAAAGAAGCGCTTTTGTTTTTATGATTGTGGCCAGAGGCAAGGCAAGAGTCAGCTTCAAGTGGTCAAATGAAGCTAGCGAAGCACACTCAAGTCAACAAATGAGGCCAAATTGATTCGTTAAGCCCTAAAAAACAAATGGGTATATAAAGAATTTCTGCAATCTTGCCATTAGAGTATATTAACTTCGGTCTAAGCTCTCTTTTTTGGGGTCAGCCCTCCTTAAGTGTGTGTGTGTGTGTGTGTGTGTGTGTGTGTGTGTCATATTACGTCATATTACGCACCGTCATGTTCAGTGAGTCATCCGCGATGAGTTTTCCATTGAGATACCATTCGGCGTCCGCCTCGCAGGGATAAACCCGCGCATAGAAGAGAGCCTCCGCTCCCGAGGCGCATACCACAGGCAGCGGTGTTTTCAGCAGTTGTACGCTCTCATCCGTTTGAGAGAGATCTCGCTCTAGCACGCACAGTTCGCCGCTGCTGCGACAGTCGGCGTCGCTGTCATCAGTCTCGGACGTGTACACCTGACAGCTGTAGATGCCGGAGTCAATGTCAAAGGCGTCGTTGATGCGCAAACAGAGACAACCATTGCCGTGATCGATGTAGCTGTAACACAAACAGTGAGTGAGAGAGAGAGAGAGAGAGATAGAGAAAAAGAGAGATAAAGATATAATTGTAGGGATATACATAACACCCAGCTGTGAACAGGGGCATAGCTTGCCGTACCGGCTCACAAACTTCCCCATCGGATTGCACTTTTCATCCTTTTTCTACCTTTAATTTAAAATTATAAATTAGGTCTAATTTATTTAATTTTATATATTTTTTTTTGTCTTTTTAACTTTATCCCTTCTCTTTTACTATCCAGAATTAGCCTCTAATAGGGGAATAGCTCGCCGGACTGGCAAATGAAATTCCCACATCGTGTAGGTGTTGTTAAAAGACATAACTTGTAAATTCTTTTAGGCTTTCTGTTTTTTATAGTTACTTGTAAAAAAACCTATTGAATATTTTGTAACTATGAATTAATGTTTGCAATGTTTGCTTTTTAAATAAATAAATAAATACAAAAATATAAAATCTCATTGCTTACTTGAACTCCTCGCTGTCGGGCAGAATTTCGCCATTGCGCAACCAGACGTAGCTGTAGGGCTCGAGGCTATCGATAGCACAGCAGAGATCGATCACCTCGCCCTCAACTGATTTCGTGAGCTCCGGCAATGGCTCCGAGATGATAGCAGGGCGACGTTGAATATCAGTACTTGTCGCATGGAACTTAACATCGATGGAGCTAATTAGGGGATCATGATCGCCACTTATAATGCAGGTGTAGTTGCCCTCGTCGGCAATCGTTACGTTGTCCACAAACAGCATAGCCTCATCCTCCTGCAGCACAATGTGCACCCGATCCGACGCTTCCAGCTCCACATTATTGTGATAGAATCTCACCGAGGGCACGGAAGAGCCGCGAAAGCCGCTTGCCAATGCCATGCGACCGCCAATAGCTACAAAATTTAATTGTTTTTAAATAAATTAATAGATAAGAATGTTATCTCCAAGAATTTCGAATTTTTAGATAGCCTGAATCCCAGATAAACTTGTATCAAACCGAAACGAATATCGGCCAAGTCTTACCGTTACCGGTTTTTTTTGTTCGTTTTAATTTCGAAATTCAGGCATGATTTTACCTTATAAAAATAAAAATTTGTTGTAATTTTAAAGGATTATGTTAATACATGTATACCCTAAAAGTCTTTGATTTAAAAAAAAATTTTTTCTTTTCAATGAGATTCATAGTCAAATTAAAAATCCAAAATTAGTTGGACACCTTAACAACATAATTCAATTTAAAGCTTGATTATAACTAGACTAACCGTTTACATGTATCGGTTACTAATCGGTTATTTCGGCTTAAATAATATTGGTTACGGTTTTAGTTACGGTAATCAAATTAAATCGGTTAAAACCGTTGAACGGTTACGGTTTGAGTTATATGATAATTTCTAGATGGGCTCATTCACTAACCTGTAGATGGTCCCATGATGCGTCTATATAGATAGGCATTGCGGCGGGAGGAGGAAGCCCGAACACTTCTCGTTGAGGGGGACTTGGAGTAGCGGGAACTGCTTATTACATCCAGACGAGCTGTGGCCTCAATGCGTCCAAAGTCGTTCTCCAGGGTGATGCGATACAGACCAGCATCTTCGAAGCCGACCTCATCGATTTCAATGAAGCGCAGATCATCGACTTCCTTGACAGCAATGCGAGGAGTGGGCGTTACAATCAGGCCATCCTTATCCCAGGTGGCCCAAGGCGACGGATGACCAGCAATGGCGCACTGGAAGCGCACACTGTCGCCCTCCTCGACAACACGATTGTAGGGAATGGCTAGGAATTTGGGCGCCGATATGCAGCGTGCATCGCTGCGTCGGCGATCCACGGAGCCCGAAGTCAGATCGATGCTACTGTTGCGATAGGAAAGTCTCATGGGTGAGAAGCTGCGGTTCGGCGTGGAGCGGGGAGTGGAGCGTGGCGTTGAGTGGGCGGACAACAATGCACTTGGACGTGCCAATTGTCGGCTAAGCATATTCTCCTTCTCCTCCGGCACATCGACAATGATGCAAGCTGATGAAAGTGTCCTGCCCACCGAATTCTTGGCCACACATGTGTATTCGCCCTCATCTTCGGGATAAACTCGCGGTATGCTTAACGTGGCTTTAATGCCGTCATACGACATCACGTAGTCCCTGTCGCTGGGTATGACGCGGCCATCCTTTTCCCATATTATATACGGTTCGGGCATGGCCTCCACATGGCACTCCAGCGATATGGCGTCTCCATCGCAGCAGCGGAGATTGCGCAGATTTCTCACGAAGCGCGGCAAGGTTTCAATGTTGCTATAATTTAAAATTATTTACATGTAGAAATAAACCAGAAAAATTGATCAATCGTACTCACCCATGTCGTGTGTGAACCTTGTCCATGCGATTTTCTTTAAGTATATCTGCAAAATATACATATTTAAAAATATCATTATGGCGCGCTATTTCTATAATTCGATACACAACAGTTGAGCAGCGTGAACGTCAACGTGTTGAGTCAAAGCAACACTGTGGTAATTTATTGCAGCCCTGGTCAAGCTATTTATAGCAAATTTATTATAGCAGCTTGTTTTGTCGAACAATTTTAGCGTCGCGCTTGCGGTTTTTTGTTTTCGAATCAATTTTATGTAATTTATTCAAATGCGGGGACTAATTATTGTGCCCATGGACTTGGAGCCTGGTTTTCGCAAAGCAGACATACACAATATACCCGCTGTCAATCACGGAATGGTGTTTAACTATTTTGCAGAAGCCGCCGACAAACAAATGTAAGTTTCTCCCGCCATTTTCGCACACAACAAGTTGTAATGTCTAAAACTGATTTTAACAGCTCTTCGGACCGTAATGATCTGCTAATAGACTATGTGCATCTGCGCCGGCAAGCAGAAATATGTGAATTGAAAGCATTGGTATTCTCCGCCACTGATTTTGCCAATACAGAGACACATGCCAATGTGGCCATCAAGGTTATCGAAGGCGCGCATTGCATTCGGGAATGCCAGTGCAGCCTGTGCCCCGGAGAAGGTGAGTGGGTAATGTCAACTGCTTGGCACTTAATTTATTCGAATCTCGTTGCAGCCGTTTGCCCACACATTGTTGCCCTGGTGTTGTGGCTACACAACAAGAGCACGGATAAGAGACCGACAGCTGTTGTGGAATTCTGGGGCAATGAGCTGGAAGCGCTTGTCCAACCAGAACCGACAAGGGCTATTCGTATTCGTGATATGGTGCCCGACCATGAGACTCCCGTCGATGAGGATTCAGATGCTGCAGAACATAGCCCAGAGGAGGATCGCGCCTTTCTCCAGTCTGTACTGGAGGAGTTGGCCATATGTGGACGGGATTCGGCGCTGTATCGCCAGTGCATGGAGACAAGCGATGAATTTGAGGCCATACTCGTGCATCATGTGCTGCTAAAGGTTGCGGAGTACAACATATTTGATGTGCACAGTTTTCTGCAGCACATGGAGCTGCAGGCGCAGAGCGGACTCTTTGATAGCCTCAGCGAGGTGACCAAAACTCAGTACAAATCAAAGCTGTGGATTGAGGCGCAGTACATGCGCATACGCTGCTCCATGATGCACATGATTGCCACTCGTAAAACGCAGGTGGAAGAAGAACAGATCTTCAATATGCTCTTCTGCAAGGGCCGCGACGAGGACACCGAGGATCGTGTACAACAGAAGCAGCACAAGCGTTTCATCTTGAAGCAGACGGAAAAACTGGAAAACAAGGAGTATTTCGAGTGTGGTCTGCTGCTTCATGAAAACTATCCCTATTTGTGTGGCGCACCCGATGGAATCACGGATGATCACATTGTGGAAATCAAATCACCAAAGACTGAGGAGGATTTTGAGAAGTATCTCGAGGCACGCGAGTCAATCGCACCCAAGTACATGGCACAAATCCAAATACAAATGTTTCTGGCCAATGTGAAGAAGGCGCTCTACTGTGTGCTTAGTCCCACATTCGAAACGAACGGAGCTCTGCACTACGTTTGGGTTCAAGCTGATCCCGAATTTGTGGCCAGCCTGCTGCAAATGGCCGATGAATTCTGGAAAGATGTCGTCTATCCGCGTCTCATTAACATATATCCACAAGCACTATGATAATATTGACCCACATCACCAACAAATTCTAGCTAGTCAATAAATGTAAGCAAGAAAATAATATACTCACCTTTGGCGTATATTTGCAGTGAGATTACAGCCTTGGCCTCGCCATGGCAATTGCTGGCAATAACTGAATATGTGCCGGTAAAGTCCAACTTGGCACTGGGTATCTCCAAACGGTACTCCGGTCCCTCGCCAATGCGTCGAAAATGCGGAGCGTCCTTGTAATAATCCGTCTGCAAATGAAAACCGAAAACAGATAAAATTTAAATTCTTATTTAAATGATAATTGCTGCAAGATTCAAAGTGCAGTCATAAGGATCGTTTAAGCGAACTGAATGAATGAATGAATCATGTCGAAGTCGTAAATGTTCTTATTGTTCACTTATCGTTGTTGTTGTTGTTGTTGTGCACAACTCATGTCCATATAAGCACAAAATTTAATTTTGTGACTTGCAATAGGAAAACTGGTATATGGAACTCGTCTGTCAGCCTGTCTGTCTGTCTGTCTCTGTGCTGTGTGTTTTGTATAGGCTGCCCACCCTGACCTCCTGCTTCCTTGGTACGTTGCTCAGCGGCACGATTGTGGCTAATAATTTTTGTTCGCTGCGCGTTGCCTTTTTGGCTTTGGCCAAGAGTCGTATCGTAATTGTTAGCTTGTTATTTGATATGGGTTGAACTTGAATTAGCGTTTGACAGCAGATCAGCTTTAAAAGAAACCAAACTGTCCATGTCAATGTATGAGTCTGTATCTGTGTGTGTGTGTGTGTATTGGATTGTATAACCAACGATATGGAGCGCTACGTGTGACGCAGTTGTCTGGTAATCCGAGTAAGAAGCAGCTGCAGCTGCTGAATTTGGCATTGTTATTGTCCCCCATAGATAATGGGGAGGAGTATGCAAAATTTTTCATTAAATTTTGAACTAAGATCAAGAGATGAGTAAATCTCAGATATAATTTGTTGACTTGGAAAAGATATTTCATCAATCAAGAAATCGCTTACACAATATACAAATTTTACATCCAGTCGAACTTCCCTAACCCGAATCACTATTATCCTAAGAAAAGGTTTGAGTTATGGAGATATTCGACTTATAGAGTTCGTTTCCTTAAGTTTATTAATTTTATTGCCACTTATTTAGCTCGAGTTAGAGAGAAATTCGAGCTATGAAAGTTCAACTGCATTTGTTATAATTAAAAAAAGGTATTTTTTGTTTTATTTTATTTTTTTTTTAATTTTTTTTAAATTTTTCTTCATTTGTTTTACCTTCACTTCACTTTTTATATCTTGGCGCACACTTTACTCGTTCTATTGGATCAATTAGAATTATATATCTAAGATATATATTGTTTAAATTTATCCGCACGAGCAACTGTACGATTAACGAATGTTAGATATCTGACTGTGTAGATTTTTGCCACTTTAAATATATATAATTTATATGCAAGTAGTGCGGAAATCAATATGGAAATTGTAATTCGTTCTGTTTCCTGATGTTGATTAGGGCCCACAGAACCAAAGACTTCGATTGAACGTATGTAATTTTGGTGTTGGCGCACTTGCACTTGATGTGATTATTCGAGACAGCGACAATAATAACGACGACGATAACTGCGACCCACATTCGTTGGCGCCGTGAATGCAACTGCAACTGCAACTGCCTTAAACTCAACTCAACTTAAACGAGACGCTGCGCAAGCGCTGCCGCCGTCGTCGTCGCTGCTGACGTCACAAGCTGAATGAATGACTGAGTAAATAGAATGAATACACTCACATTTAGGAAATCTCGCAGCCAGACAACATCGGGCTTGGGATCGCCGACAACTTCGCAGAATATGATGACATTGTCGCCCTCGTACGCTTCGCTGGAACGCGGCTTGACCACAAACAGCGGCTCCTTGGAGTACCTAGAAGATTACAAAATATTAATTTTATATCGGAAAGTTAGTGTCTAAAATACCAAATCATACAAAAATACCAAAAAATTACAGAATATATATATCTATACATTTATTTTATTAAAAATTCGAATACTTTTAATTTGTATTTATTTAAATTTTTGCAATTTTTAGGTATATTTAAAAAAAAAGAAGGTTAGTGCATAAAATACCAAATCACAGTTAAGCCAAAGTAATAGTTTTCATAGTTCATTTTTTTATTTTAAAATATAATTTATTACATCGCTTAATAAAAAATACGATATGCAAGATTTTGAATAGTATGAAAGGCTAAATATTAAATTTGTACATAATATGAAAAACAGAATATAACGAATATTTCTACTATTACTTTACTTTACTTGTTGAGTTTTACTTTTCTAATAACTACAGTCGAAATTCCCTACTTCGAATTATTATTATCCAATGAAAAAGCTCGAATTATGGAAACTCCAACCTATGGAATTCATATTTTTAAATTTATTGCTACTCGTTTTAGTTTCAGTTAGAGAAAATTCGAGCTACAGAAACTCGAGTTATAGAAATTTGAGTTATCGAAGTTCGACTGTAATTACTATTTATAATCGTGCTTAAACTCTGTCTGTTACTCACGGCATGTCGCTGGTCTTAATGCTGGGTATTTCAAGGGCTCGTGGCGGCGTTGCAGCTGCTTCGTTCTCCTCGATGGCCACCCGGCAAATGGTCTCCACCTTGCCGACGACGTTGGAGGCGACGCACACGTAGATGCCTGCATCGCGGGGAGTGGCCTCGGCAATGATCAGCTCCACGTAGCCAGTGGAGTCCAGAGTGGCGGAGATGCGTCGACTGGGACGGAGACGCATGCCATTGCGATGCCAGGTGACTCCCACGGCGGGATAGGCCTCCACCTTGGTGGAAAGACGAATCTCACTGCCCTCGCGGAACACGTAGAACGGATCGAGGGGCACATAAAAGTCGGGGGAGATGTAGGCACGAATGCCCTTGTCCACTACGAGGCAGCTGTGACAGGATACGGAGCCCAGCTCGTTCTTGGCCGTGCACGTGTAATCGCCGCTATCGTCGAGTGTTGTGGCTGCGATTTCCAGGGTAAAGAATTGCCCATCGGCTGTGATAAGATGTCGCCTGTCGCAGCTGATGAGCTGGCCATCCTTGTACCAGAGAATCTCTGGTGCGGGATAGCCCACAATCTGGCAGGTGAGACGCACCGGGTAGGTGACCTGCACTCGCCGATCCCGCAAACGCATTGTGAAAATAGGCAGGGATTCGCCTAGCTCCGCCGGATGGCGTCCATGAGCGATCTCTTTGAGTCGTGAGTCCGCCTCATACAGCCTGGGATCGGAGACGACCTGCAGCCGGGCAAAGGTGGAGACGCGTCCCTTTGAATTGGTCGCCTCACACGTGTAGCGTCCGGAGTCGAGCTCACTGACTGTGACTATGGTCAAAGCGCAGGTGGAGCCAATCTGGCGAATCTTGACACGCTCCGAGCTGCTGCTCAGCTGTATGCCATCCTTGTACCAGGTAATCTGAGGACGAGGTGCTCCCCGCATGTTGCACTGCAGCATAAAGGAGGATCCCAGCAGGGCCTTCACCTGTCCCGGCAGAATCTTGACAAACTCCGGCAGACACTCGACTCCGCCGACTTGAAGCGGGGAGCTGGTCTGGACTGCGGGTCCCCAGCCGTAACGATTCTTGGGCGTAACACGGAAATGATATTCCACATTGGGCTTCAAATTGAAGGCGTCAAATGAATTAATCGGCGTCAGGCCCAATTCACGCCAATAGGCCCCGCCCTCGTGGCCAACGATCCAGGCCTCAACCTTGTAGGCAATGACCGGAGCGGAGTTCACGCTGACGGGTTTGCCCCACGACAGCGAGATGTGCGTGGGTCCAGAGTCAACCACCAATGGTTCCGTCGATATGCTGCCAGGTGGATCTAGAGCATAGATTTGGGATACGGAAGAAGGAGACGGGGAATATTATCCATTAAATCAAACACAATACGCCCCGGAGAAATATATATTTTATTTTCTTTTTTTTTGTTTTCGACTACGTAAATGTATAAGCTGGATTGCTGTGCTCTATATAATACGCTATGTATACTCGTATACCATAATAAAATAAAAATAAATTGTAAATAAGTCAATCGTTCAGAAATACTAACAAAATCTAAATACACGGATAATTTGTTCTTTTGTTTTTGTTTTGTTTCGATTTGGTTTCGATTCAGTTTCAGTTTTGACTTTGGTTTTGGTTTTATTTGGCGGGTATTCATTAATCTCACAGGAAATTGCTTTTGAGAAGTTTCTTGATTAACGGCACAGAAGGCAAACAAGTTGGAGTTGAAGCGATCTGCAAAATATATATTCGATTCCAATTGAAATTTGAAAAGAATTTAAGCTGACACGAAATATTGGAGACACAGAATGAACAATTAAATCTGACTAACAACAGATAAATGTTACACAAAACAAATAACCAAAACCAGGACATGGAAACTGACTTATGGATTACAAACGGACAAACGAGTAAGGTTGAGGATGAATAAGATATTCACTTAAAAGACTTTAAAATTTTTGAGAGTGCTTTTAATAAAAAAAATCTGTAGCTTCAAAATGAAACTTAGATAATGAAAATTACAACGCTACTCTTTACTCAATTCAGATATCTATATATGTACAATAAACTCAGGACAAAGGACTGATTAAGAATCATTGTGTAGGCCAAACTGTTAGACCTAGAAAACTGTAATTTTCACTTAACATAATTGAGGCAATTCGAATTGCTTAATATGGAAAACTTTTTTGTTTCTTACGATATTCCAAACAAACTCACAGATTGTATACTTGGAACTGTCTGCTAAATCCTAATCAAATTTTGTCAAAATCTAATTACTATATCATATATTATATTATAAAAATTTCTGCATACTTTTAGGCGTTGAGTTTTGTGTTGGTTATGTTACAATTTTTGAATGTACGGATTCCACGCTAGCTAAATAAATGGAAAATTTGTTATTGTTAAAAAAAAAAGTCAAAAGTATATATATTTTACATATTCTTCCTATCTTGATGCGATTGATTAGAATAATAAAAAAGAAGCTCTAGCTTTTATAGATCTAAGATCCAGGGATAACAAATACACAATCTGATAAAGTAGACGAAAGGAATACGAAACAAGCGGACAAGAACAAAAACTAGAGGCACATGAAATATGAGCACAGTCGAACTTGAAGTTGTTTGGGTAATTACAAGTACAAGAACATTTGGGAATATAATGGATCAATAACTCACCTCTGAAGTACGAAGTATCGCTAAAACTGTCCAAGGGTTGACCCCAGCGTGGTTGCGTTGGAGTTTCAGAGCGAGCGCGAGGGTTGACCTATAAGTTTTTTGTAGTCAGAACGATAGAATTGTATTATGTTTGTTGAATGAACACATAGAGTCGGGAAAGTAGACTTAGAATAAATAATTGATAATTGGTGCGTGTTTAGAAGGAGGCGTTTAAAATTTGCCGCAAACAATATAAACATAATTTAATAAGCTTTATTCTTTCTTTTTGGGCGTTTTAATCTAAAAATAAGAAGAAAAAAAGAAAAAGCGAAGAGAGAAAGAGAAATAAGCATAAGGTTAGTTAAGCTAAAGCATTAGAAACATTCAGAACATTCACAGCGACAGCAGAAACAGAATAACAAGATACAAAAATATAAAGATGTAGAGATATAGTCAATATGGGAATACGAACCGTGATGGTAACGAATATTCTGTCCGTTCCAAAGTCGTTGCGGGCGACAACGAAATAGGTGCCGGAGTCGGAGATCTGCGACTTTTGCACTGTGAATCTGGTGTAATCATCGGATACCTCTTTGCTTACACGATCCGACTGGGTTATGTCCTTGGTGCCCTTCATGAACACCACTAAGTATGGAAAGAGAATTGATATAATAGGTGCATCAAGTGATTTGTAAAAAAAATAATCTTTGATCTTACACTTTGGCTTGGGATCACCGGCAATGCGGAAGGACAGCGAGAAGGGATCACCCACAGCGATCTTCATTTCGGTCTCGGGTCTGGACAGGAAGAGGGGCGGACGTTCGTCTTTCTCCGCACCGACGGCGACATCAATGTTGACATGCGACTCAATGCGTCCGAATGCATTCGAGGCGAGGCAAGTGTAGGTGCCCTCATGCTCAGCTCCGGCATTCTGGATGGCCATGTAGTAAACACCGCGATCGTTTAAAGTGGTCACATTGGGACCCTCAACAATTTTACGATCGCGTAACCACTTGACCTCAATCGGAGTGCTCGTTTGCATGAACTCGGCCGAGATGGCGACGGTGCCGCCATTGCAGACGGTCTGGTTGCCCAGGGGAGCGAGGAAGTGCGGCTTGTTGGGATCACGATGGAAGAAGCCATGGGTTTTCTCCTGCGTGAATCGTTCGCGACCAGCAAAGAACACCTGGTGGGTCATCTTATTCTGGGCACCCTCGTTGGTGGCCACACAGGCATAGGTGCCCGCGTCCTTCTCCGTTGGATTGCGAATGATCAGCTTGGAGTAACCATCGGCCTGATCGATCTGTTGATATTTGGCATCGTTAAAGATGATATCGTTGCCCTTCATCCATTGGATCTCTGGACGGGGCTGGCCACGCACGCGACAATCCAGAACCAACTCATTCTCATTGAGAGAATATGTGTCTGCAAGTATAAAAATCAATATCAGTAAACAATTCGTGAGGGAATATCGAGAGATGAAAGCGGTTAGAACAGCAAATAAATAAAATAATATGCAGTTGAGGCGATTGGCGATTGGCGATTGTGTTATAGGGATCAGCTTCTCGCGGCGCTCAGCTCGGGATGCAGATGTGGAATACCTCGAATGGGCTGCGCAAAGGTACTCGGCATGGAGGCCTCCCTGAAATGTTTGTAGACCCGCAGTTGGGCATGACTGAGACTCTCGCCGAAGTCATTGATGGCCGAGCACGTGTAATTGCCGCTGTCATCCGCGACGGCGGCAAATATCTCTAGCGATGCCTCGCCGTTCTGGTAGAGCGTCTGATAACGTGTGTCCTTGGGCAATGGCTTGTGATTCTTCAGCCACTCGATGTGCGTGTTCTCATCCCCGGAAACAGAGCACAACAGTCGCAGATTGGCGCCCTCCGACACGGTGCGATCATGAAGATAAGTATGGAACAGTGGCTTCGCCTGGGCGACACTTCGCAGGACACGGCTGCCAGCATTGCCATTTACATAGCTACTGGCACGCGGCGAATCCTCGACAAGTTCCCGAGGTTGTGATTGCGTTTGCAAACGCGGTAGAATGACATTGTCCTGATCGTAGGTGATGAGGCGTTTCAGGTCGGCTGCTTTAATGCAGGTGCTGATCGAGTCAATGTGAGCATCGTGCTCGGCATAGCAGGCAAAGATGCCACAGTCCGATGAAATGGGATTGCGTATGATCAGCTTGCGTTCTCCACCCGGCTCATCCACGACTCTGTAACGATTGTTGCAGATCGTGTGATCATCGCGCATCCAGCTGACGTTGGGACGTCCATGAACCTGGCAGCTCAGCACAATCTCATTGCGGTGGGCATCATAGGATTCTGTAAAGAAGTTGATTATTTAGTTGAATTCTTCTTTGTTAGATTTCCTTTTCAACTTACTCTTAATGCCTGCCAGGAAGCTCTGTGGCAGCCGACCGCTGGTTTCGTCCAGCACAGTGAGCTGTCCAGAGCTCTCCACCGACTGCTTGCTGTTCCTGACCACGCATCTGTAGTGTCCACTGTCCTCGGCGCGAGCATCATAGATCTCCAGACTGATGGCACCGTTGATGTTGTAGATCTTGTGGCGGGCATCCTTCGTGATCCGCTCGTCATCCCTCAGCCAGTTGACGTCCTCGATGAAGCCCGTGACATAACAGATCAGCTGAGCCTTGTTACCACTGCTTATGGTCATTGTCTTGAGACTGGTCTCCAGATTGAGCCGCAGCTTGGCTTCCCTCGACTTGGCCTTGGCTGTCGCAGCGGAACTTTCGCCCACTGGGCTCGCAGTGGTCTTGAGGTCCTTAAGTTCCTGTATCTCCTGGTTTGAAGACTTCTTCTCAGTGGTACGCTCTCGCACATAATCCGAGGCTTGCACGAATTTGCTGATCTTCATCTGACCATTCTCACTCTCTGCGTAGCAGGTGTAGAGTCCACTATCCTCGCTGCCAAAGGACGTGATGGTCAATTGCTTAACGCCATCTGACTGCTCGGAGTACTCATACTTGGCACTCTCGAGAGGCAACAGGGTGTTGTCCCTCTGCCAGAAGATGTTCGGCTTGGGACTGCCCGAGACCTTGCACTCGAGTGTGAGACGATTGTTTTGGGAATGATATGCATCTGGAATGGATGTGGACACAAAGAGACAAGGCACAAAACGACATCAGACAAACGACATAAGAACAAAGATCGGGAGTGGGATATTGAATTGATTTGAATTTTTGGGTTAGTCTTAGCCTAAAGGGGAGCTTAAGAGCATACCTTAACGTTCACTTGGACAGATGACAGCTGCACAGATGCTACAATAAATGCATGTATGTACATCTATTCGAATCTATTGTAGTTACTTAGCCTGTTAGCATACCTTTGATGCCCACTGTGAAAGTGGGTGTAATTACTTCAGCTTTACCCGTGCTGTAAACGAACAGATTGCAAGTGCTAACGATTTCATTTTCGGAACCTCGAACTCTCAGAGTATATTCGCCGGCATCCTCCTCGGTAACACCCACCAGGTTGAGCCAGGCAATGCCATCCTGCATGGACATTTTGCTCTTGGGCCCAAAGGTAATGGGTTGATCACCATGGAACCACTTGGCCGTTGGCTCCGGTCCATCGATGTTAACCATCCACTTGACGTTGCTGCCGGACAAGACAGTGCGATTGGAGAGGAAGTTGCGGAAGTAGAGACGCTTCTTTAGATCTGGAGGTGGTGGCACCTCGCGCCTGGAGCTGGTTTGTTCCTCTTCATCGCCCTTTCTGGACTTTTTACGCTGTCTCTTCTCGGGTGCACCTTCTTCGCCCTCAATGGGTTCCTCTCCCTCAGCAGCGGGCTCCTCGCCTTCAACAGCTGGCTTTGCTGGCGGTCTGCCTTCCCTAGGCGGTGACATGGGTCTGACACGGACACGAGGCTCCACGGTGACAATGTGCACAATTTCCGACTGACCCTCACGATTCTCGGCCTGGCAAACGTATTTGCCGCTATCCGAGGGCTTTGGATTGCTGATGAAGAGCTCAGCGGTGCCATCGTCGTGATCCACCTGCTGGAACTTGTCGCTGTTCTCGACCTTCACGCCATCCTTGTACCACGTGACCGTTGGCGTCGGTAGACCACGTACATGCACATCCAGCTGCAGTTCATTGATCTTGCCGTGGAGCTGGTCCTTGATGTTACGCGTAAATGTTGGCGGGACATCGCCAGTGCCTGGGTCTGCATAGACTTCCAGCTTGCAGGAGGTGGACGCTTCTCCGGACTCATCTCGTCCCCAGCATTTGTACTCGCCATCGTCCTCCGCTGTGACCTCGTTAATCTCCAAGAGACAAAGGCCTTCGCTGTAACGTCCACGAATCTTAGGACTGTTTTGAATGGGTTCGTCGTTCTTGAACCACTTGACTTGGGGCTCCTTTGCCTCCAGGAAACAGGAGATTTTCACCTTAGATCCCTCGGCCACAACGCGATCCCTCATCGAGGTGCTGAAGTGAATGGCAACGTTCTTCTCGCGCCGCTTGCTCGACATGCTCGCCGTATCCGAAGCGTAGTCCGTGGCCGAGGAGGTACCCTCATCCTCAGGATCATCCTTCTTGCGACCACGTCGCTTGCCCTTCGGCTCTTCACCCTCAGCGGCGCCTTCTTCGCCACCAGCTGCTTGAGCCACTGGCTTGGCAACGGGCTTCTCCACCTCCTTCGGGCGCAACAGACTCTTGTCCGCATGGAACACACCATGGATGTTGTCCGCAATGTGGTGTGCCTGACCCTCAAAGAGCACATAATGCGCAATCTCCATTTTGCCAGCACGACTCTCGGCCTTGACCACATATTTGCCGGAATCCCTTTGGTCCGGTCGATCAATGATCAGCTCACAGGTACCATCCTGATGCTCGATAAGCTGATAGCGATCTCCGCTCATAATTTCAATGCTATCCTTGAACCACTGCACCTGAGGCGTGGGCTGACCACGCACCGCTGTCTCCAGTATCAATTCATTCGACGTTAGATGATAAGTCTCTAAGAGGTTGAAAAGGTTTAAGGTCTCCCATTAGTTGTTACATAAGTACGCAACAGCCACGACAGAAAAACATCCAACGTAAAGAGACAATAACAT
Source organism: Drosophila recens (assembly GCA_037043495.1). Taxonomy (NCBI): domain Eukaryota; kingdom Metazoa; phylum Arthropoda; class Insecta; order Diptera; family Drosophilidae; genus Drosophila; species Drosophila recens. The sequence goes on along the minus strand of JBAMBJ010002962.1, from coordinate 91,718 downwards.
GGTCAATGGGATTGCATAATCCCCGATAGACAGACAGACAGTCGGACCGATTGGCATTGCACAATCATCTGTCAATAGCTTTGATCTATTCATAGATCTGACTAGACATCTGCCGAGGCAACGACATGGGCACTCGTAAACAAGTTGAGGTTGAGATAGATTACCTTTCAGAGAGCGTATGAATACGGGTTGCACATCGCTGTTGACCTTCGGCTGATAGACATGCAAAAGAGCCGACGTCGTGATCTTGCTGAACTCATTCTGTGCGGTTATCGAATAGGTGCCGGAGTCCTCTGGCTGGGCACTGGTAAACTCCAGCACAGCGAGACTGTCGCGATTCATGTTCCTAATACGGGGTCCATACTGCACATTCTCATCATCCTTTTTCCATTTGATGGTGGGCTCGGGTCCACCGATAACCGCTTGTAGCTTGACCTTGGAGCCTTCGGCTACATAGCGATTGGACAGATTGACCGTGAAATAGAGCATTTGCTTGGGCGACGGATCGGGCATCCGACTGCGTCTCTCGTAGCCACCCTCGCCTCCCTCACCACCCTCGGCATCACCTTTGGGTAACTTTTTGGGCTTCTTCTTAGTGGCCTCGCCGCCAGGGGCGCCAGATGCATCCTCCTGCATGGCTGAAGACAGTATGCTCGAGCGACGGGAAGAGTGTGCGATGTCGACGACGACCGTGTGGGTGGTCGACTGACTGCCCAGCTTGTTCTGGGCGGTGCAAACGTAGACGCCGTTGTCTTTCTCCGTTGGCTTGCTAACGATCAGCTCGCAGATGCCATCCAAGTGCTCGATTTGCACGACACGATCGTCGAGCACAACGGGTATCTGGTCTTTCGTCCACGTAATTACCGGACGGGGATTGCCGCGCACCTTCGTATCGATAATCAAATCATTTTGGGAAGAGTGATACACATCTGAGAAGAAGAGGACGACACTTCAATCAATTGTCTATTGTCTATTGTCTACATTGAATCTATTTTTGGACACTTGTCGACCTCAATCGATTTGCATTCGAATTGCGAACTGCAATTTGTGTGTGTGTTTGGCTCGTGTTGGCGTTGTAACAAAAACAGACAAAGATACAGATACAGATACAAAGACAGCAACAGTTGTAGATACACAGATACATTAAAAATACCTCGCAGGGGTAGGGCAAATATGGGTTCGGACTCATCGCCATCAGCTTGTGCCGCATACACCTTGAAGTAGCATGAGGTTTCGATTTCGCTCATATCATTCTTTGCCACACATTTGTAGACACCCGTATCGGCGGAGGTCAGTTTGCTAATCTCGATAACGGCTTTACCCTCTTCCGACAGGTTCTTGACCGTGTCGCTCATCGTTATCCACTTGTCGTCCTTCATCCAGCGAGTGTTCGGATCGGGGCCAATCACAGTGACCACAAACTTCACCGTGGTGCCCTCCAATGCCATGCGATCACGCAATTGGGTGGCAAACGATAGCTTCTGCTTGGCAGGCACCAAGGGCTCTGGCGGGGCACGAGCTGCCTGCACACGCTGTTGCTCAGCCTCGATCTCGGCACGCTTCAGATCGGATTCGGCCAGGGACTTGAGGGCCGCATCCATGGACAATCTGGCCTGCTTCAAGCTGTCTAGCTGGATCCTGTCGCGTGCATGGAATATGCCGGGCACATGGTAGTGCAGATTCTTGGCCACCTCGACGGTATTATTGATCTGTGCCTCACCCACCGAGTTGATCGCCTTCAGGGTGTAAATGCCGCTGTCCTTGTTGCCGGGCTTGTAGATCAACAGCTTGCATACGCCGTGAGCCTCCTCAATCATGGTGAACTTGTAGCTGGGCTTCACCTGGAAAGCACCACGCCACCAGGTGACAACCGGACGCGGCACACCATGAACATGACCCTCAATGGTTAGCTCATCGTCCCGCATGTGATAGTATTCTAGAATACATTAAGAAACGCAATGAGGAAACACGGAAATTTCGAACAGAACATCTTGGACGTGGACATGTACCTTTGATATACTGGATAGAGGGGGGTTTGGGTTCGTCCTTAAAGATTTCGTAAATAGTAACAATACACGATGAGGTGACCTCGTCATTTTGGTTCATGATTTGGCAAGAGTACTCGCCGGAGTCCAAAATGTTCGTATTGACCACCTCCATGACCAAGATGTTGTTATTGTTAATGATCCGATGGGTGGCATCACGTTCCAGCTGCCTGCCATCCTTGAACCATTTGACCGACAGCTCTGGACCATCCACGGCGCAGGCCAAGCGAACACTTTGTCCAGCTTCGACGGTGCGATCGGAGAGGAAATTAATGAACTTGGGATTGCGAGCCTGTTCACGTCGGCGCTGCCAGTCGGCATCCCGTTCCTTCTCGCTCGTCCGCTTGGCGATGCTGTATTTGCGCATCTGCTGCATGAACTCCTCGCCCTCGACGGCGGCAATGCGTTGCCAGCGCTCTTCCTCATGCGGATCGGGACGGGTATATTCATCGGATGAGTTACTGCCGCGACGTTTCGCAGCTTTCAGGTCGATAACTTCATCTTCTTCCTCATTTTCCTCATCCTCATCCTTTTCCCTTTCGTCGTCTTCGTTATATTCGCCATCGCCCGCTTCGGTGCCCATATCGGTGTCGTCGACAAAAGATGGCACCTCCTCATCTTCCTCAGCTTCAGCTTCCGCTTCGGCCTCGGCTTCCTCAATGGCCCGCTGTTCGGCTTCAAGTCGCTCCTGTTCTTCCTTTTCTTCCTTCAAACGCTTCTGGCGCTCCTCGAATGTCTCGCCCTTAGGCTTGGCCCGGTTGGCTGCCTCCTCGGCTGCCTTGGCTGCGGCTTTGGCCTGCTCCTCCATTTGGAGCACCATCTTGCTCTTCTTTGGCGGCGGCTTGGGCGCTGCCTGTTGCTGCTCAAACATCTTCTTGCTGGCCTTTTGGCCGCCACCAATTTCCAGTTTCAAGGACAACTTCGGGCTGGGAGATTTCTCTTTCTTCTCCTTCTTCTTGGGCGGTGCCTTCTTCTTGCCCTTTTTAACAGGCTCATCGCCCTCATCGAGGTCCACGCTATCCTCGCGTTCGTCGAGGCCCTCTCCTAAGTCTTCGCCATACTCTAAGCCTGAGATTGTAGACTCGATAGACTTGCGTGGGGTGCGTGCTTTCCTGGCTTTCTTTTCCTTTTTCTTCGGCTTCACCTCCTCGATGATTTCCTCCTCCTCAGAGTACTCTTCGTACTCTTCAACCACGTAGATAACCTCAACGTTAGACACGTCCATTACGGCAGCCCGATCGATTACCGACAAATCGGATGTTATGAAACGTACGGGCTTCTGAGCATCCACGGGCTCCGAGATATCCATGATCAAAGCCCGATCAAATACGGCAATGTTGCAGGTAGTCTGCGCCTTCATGTCCCTGCCCAGTTCGAAGGGAGTTTTCTCCTTTTCCTCGCGCTTCAGGAACGGCGTGATGCTGCGCCATGTTGAGGGCGTGGCACTTCGACGCGTCATATACAAATTGAATGGAGTCTGACTCCTGCCGTGTATGGGCGTGGCACTGCGTCCGCGTAAACTACCCGGAGTGGGAGACTTGAGCTTTCGCTTCTTTTGCGTCGGCACCTGCAGCGTATCCTGGGCTGGTGCCGCCTCCGGTTCAGCAGAACCCCGTGGTTCGATATCACCGTCCGTCTCTCCCATCGCGATTAGTTTTTGTCTTTGATCTTTTCACAGGATAACGGTGGGAAACGGAAAATTCGTTGCGAAAAATATAAAGAAAACCGATAAAAATTATGATAATCCGTTCGAGTCGATTGTTATATATCTGTATCTAAATATATAAATCCCGCAACGGTTCGATCGAAAGAGTTTCTAGGACGTCAGACGTCCGTTCGATTCAAAAGAAGATTCACGACTGTCCGCATGTGGTGAAATATTCGACAATACATTCCTTCTCGAATAAATCCTAATTGCCAATCGATTGTTCACGCAAATCAGTTTGTTCTTAAGAAATATACTTATACATACATATATCTGGCAACTTGATTGTTGCCAAAAAATCTTTTCAAATAATCTATTTAAATGCCGTTGAATTTTAATTAATGCACACAGTAAATTCAATTATATAAATTACGTTTCTATTTTTAGAGGCGTCTGTTCGACAATAAAAATAATATAATATAGTATATATGTATATGTAGTTATTACCTTTTACTTATAATAAATAAACTGAAAGTGCGAATGGATTGATTGAAATAATTTGGCCTTATATATCTTATATAGGATATGTGTACGTATATTTGTATGTATTTACTTCCTATTTACTTAGGTGAGTGTTTACCATGCTTAATGATAACTAATTGATTCATTTGCAAGTTTACGTTAATTAAGTTAGATATTTATTTAGTGTTGGGAATAGAATCGATGAGGTTGCATAGGTAGCATAGGCACTTACCTCGAATGTTGCGTGTAAATATTGGCGGAGTGCCAAATTTAGTTGAAGGTGCTTCGTATATAGTCACAAGACAGCTTGTTTCAACCTCTCCATTTCGATTGGACGCTATGCATCGATAAATGCCAGAATCATGCATGTCTGTGGATTTGATTTCAAGGCAGGATAGACCATCGTTCAAGGTTATTTTGTACTTGACATCGTTTTCTATCGGAATATTCTGTTTGAACCAATGTACATTCATATCCTGACCAGATATTCCACAAGTTAGCTTCAGATCACTTCCCGTTGCTGAATTACGATTTGTCAGCATCAAGTCTACTGTCGGTTTACGCTTAGCACTTCTGGACTCCTTTCTTTCCTTATATTCAGTCTCTAAGGACCTGTAAGTTTTATCTTGCCGCAGACTAATTGAGTCTTCTGTTCCTACGGTTTCTCTTCTACGTTCAATTGTCTCATTTATGCTCTGTCCGTCTTCTTGTAAGCTCTTTTTCACTTGCACTGACAATTTTAGATCTATTGCAGCAACCATATCTGTATCTTCTTCTCTCTTATTTTCATCCTTAGCTTCGGAAACATTTTCAGAAAGTTCTTCAGGGGTTTCAACTCTATGAGAAATCTTTCCAGAATCCTTATCATATGTCTTTCTCTTTTTGGCATCCAACTTCTTCTCCTCAATGGCTTGTTGTTCAAAAATTTTCGCCTGTTGGGCCTCAGCTTCAATTTCCTTAACGTCTTGTTTCTTACTATCTGGGACCTTTTCCTCGGAGACCTTTTCAGCAATAACTTCAGATGCCTCTCCCTTTTGAGCCTTTTGCTTAGCATCCTTTTCTTCTTGTTTCTTTTGCTTATCGTCCAGTTTCTTCTGCTCAACGGATTGTTGTTCAAGAATCTTCGCCTGTTTGGCCTCAGCTTCAGTTTCTTTAACGTCTTGCTTCTTGCTTTCTGGTACCTTTTCTTCGGAAACCTTTTCAGCGAAAACTTCAGATACCTCTCCCTTTTGAGCCTTCTTTTTAGAGTCCTTTTCTTGTTGTTTCTTTAGCTTATCGTCCAGTTTCTTCTGCTCAATGGATTGTTGTTCAAGAATCTTCGCCTGTTGGGCCTCAGCTTCAGTTTCCTTAACGTCTTGTTTCTTACTTTCTGGTACCTTTTCTTCGGAAACCTTTTCAGCAACCACTTCAGATGCCTCTCCCTTTTGAGCCTTCTTTTTAGCATCCTTTTCTTCTTGTTTCTTTTGCTTATCGTCCAGTTTCTTCTGCTCAACGGATTGTTGTTCAAGAATCTTCGCCTGTTTGGCCTCAGCTTCAGATTCCTTAACGTCTTGTTTCTTACTTTCTGGGACCTTTTCTTCGGAAACCTTTTCAGCAATAACTTCAGATGCCTCTCCCTTTTGAGCCTTCTTTTTAGCATCCAGTTCTTCTTGTTTCTTTTGTTTGTCGTCCAGTTTCTTCTGATCAACGGATTGTTGTTCAAGAATCTTTGCCTCTTGGGCCTCAGCTTCAATTTCCTTAACGTCTTGTTTCTTACTTTCTGGGACCTTTTCTTCGGAAACCTTTTCAGCAACAACCTCAGATGCCTCTCCCTTATGAGCCTTTTGCTTAACATCCTTTTCTTTTTGTTTCTTTTGCTTATCGTCCAGTTTCTTCTGCTCAACGGATTGTTGTTCAAGAATCTTCGCCTGTTTGGCCTCAGCTTCAGATTCCTTAACGTCTTGTTTCTTACTTTCTGGTACCTTTTCTTCGGAAACCTTTTCAGGAATAACTTCAGATGCCTCTCCCTTTTGAGCCTTCTTTTTAGCATCCTTTTCTTTTTGTTTCTTTTGTTTGTCGTCCAGTTTCTTCTGCTGAACGGATTGTTGTTCAAGAATCTTTGCCTCTTGGGCCTCAGCTTCAATTTCCTTAACGTCTTGTTTCTTACTATCAGGGACGTTTTCTTCGGAAACCTTTTCAGCAACAACCTCAGATGCCTCTCCCTTCTGAGCCTTCTTCTCAGCATCCTTTTCTTCCTGTTTCTTTTGCTTATCGTCCAGTTCCTTCTGCTCAACGGATTGTTGTTCAAGAATCTTCGCCTGTTGGGCCTCAGCATCAATTTCCTTAACGTCTTGTTTCTTAGTATCTGGGACCTTTTCTTCGGCAACCTTTTCAGCAATAACTTCAGATGCCTCTCCCTTTTGAGAATTCTTTTTAGCATCCTTTTCTTCTTGTTTCTTTTGTTTGTCGTCCAGTTTCTTCTGCTCAACGGATTGTTGTTCAAGAATCTTCGCCTGTTGGGCCTCAGCTTCAATTTCCTTAACGTCTTGTTTCTTAGTATCTGGGACCTTTTCTTCGGAAACCTTTTCAGCAACCACTTCCGATGCCTCTCCCTTCTGAGCCTTCTTCTCAGCATCCTTTTCTTCCTGTTTCTTTTGCTTATCGTCCAGTTTCTTCTGCTCAACGGATTGTTGTTCAAGAATCTTCGCCTGTTGGGTCTCAGCTTTAATTTCCTTAACGTCTTGTTTCTTAGTATCTGGGACCTTTTCTTCGGAAACCTTTTCAGCAATAACTTCAGATGCCTCTCCCTTTTGAGCCTTCTTTTTAGCATCCTTTTCTTCTTGTTTCCTTTGTTTTTCGTCCAGTTTCTTCTGCTCAACGGATTGTTGTTCAAGAATCTTTGCCTGTTGGGCATCAGCTTCAATTTCCTTAACGTCTTGTTTCTTAGTATCTGGGACCTTTTCTTCGGAAACCTTTTCAGCAACCACTTCAGATGCCTCTCCCTTTTGAGCCTTTTGCTTAGCATCCTTTTCTTCTTGTTTCTTTTGTTTATCGTCCAGTTTCTTCTGCTCAACGGATTGTTGTTCAAGAATCTTCGCCTGTTGGGCCTCAGCTTCAATTTCCTTAACGTCTTGTTTTTTACTTTCTGAGACCTTTTCTTCGGAAACCTTTTCAGCAATAACTTCAGATGCCTCTCCCTTTTCAGCCTTCTTTTTAGCATCCTTTTCTTCTTGTTTCATTTGCTTATCGTCCAGTTTCTTCTGCTCAACGGATTGTTGTTCAAGAATCTTTGCCTGTTGGACCTCAGCTTCAATTTCCTTAACGTCTTGTTTATTACTTTCTGGGACCTTTTCTTCAGAAACCTTTTCAGCAACAACTTCAGATGCCTCTCCCTTCTGAGCCTTCCTCTCAGCATCCTTTTCTTCCTGTTTCTTTTGCTTATCGTCCAGTTTCTTCTGCTCAACGGTCTGTTGTTGTTTAAGAATCTTCGCCTGTTTGGCCTCAGCTTCAGTTTCCTTAACGTCTTGCTTCTTACTTTCTGGTACCTTTTCTTCGGAAACCTTTTCAGCAATAACTTCAGATGCCTCTCCCTTTTCAGCCTTCTTTTTAGCATCCTTTTCTTCTTGTTTCATTTGCTTATCGTCCAGTTTCTTCTGCTCAACGGATTGTTGTTCAAGAATCTTTGCCTGTTGGACCTCAGCTTCAATTTCCTTAACGTCTTGTTTTTTACTTTCTGAGACCTTTTCTTCGGAAACCTTTACAGAAATAACTTCAGATGCCTCTCCCTTTTCAGCTTTCTTTTTAGCATCCTTTTCTTCTTGTTTCATTTGCTTATCGTCCAGTTTCTTCTGCTCAACGGATTGTTGTTCAAGAATCTTTGCCTGTTGGACCTCAGCTTCAATTTCCTTAACGTCTTGTTTATTACTTTCTGGGACCTTTTCTTCAGAAACCTTTTCAGCAACAACTTCAGATGCCTCTCCCTTTTGAGGCTTCTTTTTAGCATCCTTTTCTTCTTGTTTCCTTTGTTTTTCGTCCAGTTTCTTCTGCTTAACGGATCGTTGTTCAAGAATCTTCGCCTGTTGGGCCTCAGCTTCAATTTCCTTAACGTCTTGTTTCTTAGTATCTGGGACCTTTTCCTCGGAAACCTTTTCAGCAATACCTTCAGATGCCTCACCCTTTTGAGCCTTCTTCTTAGCATCCTTTTCCTCTTGTTTCTTTTGCTTATCGTCCAGTTTCTTCTGCTCAACGGTCTGTTGTTGTTCAAGAATCTTCGCCTGTTTGGCCTCAGCTTCAGTTTCCTTAACGTCTTGCTTCTTACTTTCTGGTACCTTTTCTTCGGAAACCTTTTCAGCAACCACTTCAGATGCCTCTCCCTTTTGATCCTTCATTTTAGCATCATTTTCTTCTTGTTTCTTCTGCTTATCTTCCAGTTTCTTCTGCTCAACGGATTGTTGTGCAAGAATCTTCGCCTGTTGGACCTCAGCTTCAATTTCCTTAACGTCTTGTTTTTTACTTTCTGGGAGCTTTTCTTCGGAAACCTTTTCAGCAACCACTTGAGATGCCTCTCCCTTCTGAGCTTTCTTCTCAGCATCCTTTTCTTCCTGTTTCTTTTGCTTATCGTCCAGTTTCTTCTGCTCAACGGATTGTTGTTCAAGAATCTTCGTCTGTTGGGCCTCAGTTTCAATTTCCTTAACGTCTTGCTTCTTACTTTCTGGTACCTTTTCTTCGGAAACCTTTTCAGCAACCACTTGAGATGCCTCGCCCTTCTGAGCCTTGTTCTCAGCATCCCTTTCCTCTTGTTTCTTTTGTTTATCATCCATCTTCTTCTGCTCAATGGATTGTTGTTCAAGAATCTTCGCCTGTTGGGCCGCAGTTTCAGATTCCTTAACGTCTTGTTTTATACTTTCTGTGACCTTTTCTTCAGATTCTTTTTTAGCAACAACATCAGATGCCTCTCCCTTACTGTCTATTTCTTTTTGTTTTTGATCCGTAGTAAGCTTTTGTAATTCCTCGCAGACATTTAATATCTTTTTGGTAACATTGTGAATTTTTTCCTCCACGGTTGCAGTGAGTAATTGACCCTCTTTCTTCTCAATGTAATCGTACTCTGTCAGTAGGATAGTTTTTATGTCCTCAATTGAAGGCTTTAAAATTGCTGTCTTGTCATCCAATAGATCATCCACAATTACAAAAATGTCCATTAAATTTTGTTGTAGATGAATCATTTTCTCTGAGGACTTTTCAATATGCTGATCAGACTTGATATTCTGAGAGATTGCTTCAAGGTTAACTAGTTTTGGCAAAAGTAACGACGGTTTCGCAAACATTTCACTATCGTCAATGAGTCTAATGGAAGCTTTAGTTAAAATAATATTTGTTTTAATTTCCTTCAGGTAATGGTTAATTATATTCTCTGCAGCAGTTGGAGAAAACTCAAGAATGGATTCGATAAATGCTTCAACCATTTCTTTATCTGTTTGTTCTTCTGGAGATTTGCCATCATATGTATGAACAATATGCTCTCTGAGTTTAAATATAGATTTAGTAACCTTCTCAGAATCTTCTATGTTTTCAATTATATCCTTACTCTCTGCAACAATGGATTGCAAACCTTCATTAGAAGATTGTGATTCGGATGATTCGATTAAGTCTGAGATTTTCTTTTTCAAAGTATCTTTGAACTGATTTTCGTCTCTCTGTTTTCCTACTTCTGTTTGGTTATCTGTCAGTTTCTTATTTTCAGCTTCAGTATCCCTTATTTCGGGCTTTAAGTCTCCAGAGATCTGTTCTTCGGAGACCTTTTCAGCACTAACTTCAGATGCCTCTCCCTTTTGAGCCTTTTGCTTAGCATCCTTTTCTTCTTGTTTCTTTTGCTTATCGTCCAGTTTCTTCAGCTCAACGGATTGTTGTTCAAGAATCTTCGCCTGTTGGACCTCAGCTTCAATTTCCTTAACGTCTTGTTTTTTACTTTCTGGGACCTTTTCTTCGGAAACCTTTTCAGCAACCACTTCAGATGCCTCTCCCTTCTCAGCCTTCTTTTTAGCATCCTTTTCTTCCTGTTTCATTTGCTTATCGTCCAGTTTCTTCTGCTCAACGGATTGTTGTTCAAGAATCTTCGCCTGTTGGACCTCAGCTTCAATTTCCTTAACGACTTGTTTCTTAGTATCTGGGACCTTTTCCTCGGAAACCTTTTCAGCAATAACTTCAGATGCCTCGCCCTTCTGAGCCTTTTTCTCAGCATCCTTTTCTTCCTGTTTCTTTTGCTTATCGTCCAGTTTCTTCTGCTCAACGGATTGTTGTTCAAGAATCTTCGCCTGTTGGGCCTCAGCTTCAATTTCCTTAACGTCTTGTTTTTTAGTTTCTGGGACCTTTTCTTCGAAAACCTTTTCAGCAACAACTTCAGATGCCTCTCCCTTTTGAACCTTCTTTTTGGCATCCTTTTCTTCTTGTTTCATTTGTTTGTCGTCCAGTTTCTTCTGCTCAACGGATTGTTGTTCAAGAATCTTTGCCTGTTGGACCTCAGCTTCAATTTCCTTAACGTCTTGTTTCTTAGTATCTGGGACCTTTTCTTCGGAAACCTTTTCAGCAACCACTTTCGATGCCTCTCCCTTTTGAGCCTTCTTTTTAGCATCCTTTTCTTCTTGTTTCATTTGTTTTTCGTCCAGTTTCTTCTGCTCAACGGATTGTTGTTCAAGAATCTTCGCCTGTTGGGCCTCAGCTTCAATATCCTTAACGTCTTGTTTCTTAGTATCTGGGACCTTTTCTTCGGAAACCTTTTCAGCAACCACTTCAGATGCCTCTCCCTTCTCAGCCTTCTTTTTAGCATCCTTTTCTTCCTGTTTCATTTGCTTATCGTCCAATTTCTTCTGCTCAACGGATTGTTGTTCAAGAATCTTCGCCTGTTGGGCCTCAGCTTCAATTTCCTTAACGTCTTGTTTCTTAGTATCTGGGACCTTTTCTTCGGAAACCTTTTCAGCAACCACTTTTGATGCCTCTCCCTTTTGAGCCTTCTTTTTAGCATCCTTTTCTTCTTGTTTCATTTGCTCGTCGTCTAGTTTCTTCTGCTCAACGGATTGTTGTTCAAGAATCTTCGCCTGTTGGGCCTCAGCTTCAATTTCCTTAACGTCTTGTTTCTTAGTATCTGGGACCTTTTCTTCGGAAACCTTTTCAGCAACCACTTCAGATGCCTCTCCCTTTTGAGCCTTTTGCTTAGCATCCTTTTCTTCTTGTTTCTTTTGTTTATCGTCCAGTTTCTTCTGCTCAACGGATTGTTGTTCAAGAATCTTCGCTTGTTGGGCCTCAGCTTCAATTTCCTTAACGTCTTGTTTTTTACTTTCTGGGACCTTTTCTTCGGAAACCTTTTCAGCAACAACTTCAGATGCCTCTCCCTTCTGAGCCTTCTTCTCAGCGTCCTTTTCTTCCTGTTTCTTTTGCTCATCGTCCAGTTTCTTCTGCTCAACGGATTGTTGTTCAAGAATCTTCGCCTGTTGGGCCTCAGCTTCAATTTCCTTAACGTCTTGTTTCTTAGTATCTGGAACCTTTTCTTTAGAAACCTTTTCAGCAACAGCTTCAGATTCCCCGCCCTCCTGAGCCTTCTTCTCAGCATCCTTTTCCTCTTGTTTCTTTTGTTCATCATCCATCTTCTTCTGCTCAATGGATTGTTGTTCAAGAATCTTCGCCTGTTGGGCCGCAGTTTCAGATTCCTTAACGTCTTGTTTTATACTTTCTGTGACCTTTTCTTCAGATACTTTTTTAGCAACAACTTCAGATGCCTCTCCCTTACTGTCTGTTTCGTTCTGTTTTTGATCCGTAGTAAGCTTTTGTAATTCCTCGCAGACATTTAATATCTTTTTGGTAACATTGTGAATTTTTTCCTCCACGGTTGCAGTGAGTAATTGACCCTCTTTCTTCTCAATGTAATCGTACTCTGTCAGTAGGATAGTTTTTATGTCCTCAATTGTAGGCCTTAAAATTGCTGTCTTGTCATCCAATAGATCATCCACAATTACAAAAATGTCCATCAAATTTTGTTGTAGATGAATCATTTTCTCTGAGGACTTTTCAATATGCTGATCAGACTTGATATTCTGAGAGATTGCTTCAAGGTTAACTAGTTTTGGCAAAAGTAACGACGGTTTCGCAAACATTTCACTATCGTCAATGAGTCTAATGGAAGCTTTAGTTAAAATAATATTTGTTTTAATTTCCTTCAGGTAATGGTTAATTATATTCTCTGCAGCAGTTGGAGAAAACTCAAGAATGGATTCGATAAATGCTTCAACCATTTCTTTATCTGTTTGTTCTTCTGGAGATTTGCCATCATATGTATGAACAATATGCTCTCTGAGTTTAAATATAGATTTAGTAACCTTCTCAGAATCTTCTATGTTTTCAATTATATCCTTACTCTCTGCAACAATGGATTGCAAACCTTCATTAGAAGATTGTAATTCGGATGATTCGATTAAGTCTGAGATTTTCTTTTTCAAAGTATCTTTGAACTGATTTTCGTCTCTCTGTTTTCCTACTTCTGTTTGGATATCTGTCAGTTTCTTATTTTCAGCTTCAGTATCCTTAATTTCGGGCTTTAACTCTCCAGAGATCTGTTCTTCGGGAGTTTTTCCAGCTACAACTCCTGGTGCCTCTCCCTTCTGAGCTTTTTTCTCAGCATTCTTTTCCTCTTGTTTCTTTTCTTTATCATCCAGTTTCTTCTGCTCAACGGATTGTTCTTCAAGAATCTTCGCCTGTTGGGCCTCAGCTTCAATTTCCTTAACATCTTGTTTCATACTTTCTGGAACCTTTTCTTCAGAAACCTTTTCAGCAACAACTTCAGATGTCTCTCCCTTCTGAGCCTTTTTCTCAGCATCCTTTTCCTCTTGTTTCTTTTGTTTATCGTCCATCTTCTTCTGCTCAAGAATCTTCGCCCGTTGGGCCTCAGCTTCGGTTTCTTTAACGCCTTGTTTTTTACTTTCTGGTACCTTTTCTTCATAAAGCTTTTCAGCAACAACTTCAGATGTCTCTCCAATCTGAGCCTTCTTCTCAGCATGTTTCTCTTCCAGTTTCTTTTGTTTGTCGTCCAGCTCCTTCAGCTCGATGGTTTGTTGTTCAGATATCTTCGCATTTTTAGCCTCAGTTTCAGATTCCTTAACGTCTTGTTTCTTAGCTTCTACGACCTTTTCTTCGGAAACCTTTTCAGCAACAACTTCAGATGTCTCTCCCTTCTGAGCCTTCTTCTCAGCATCCTTTTCTTCTTGTTTCTTTTGTTTATCATCCATCTTCTTCTGCTCAACGGATTGTTGTTCAAGAATCTTCGCCTGTTGGGCCTCAGCTTCAATTTCCTTAACGTCTTGTTTCATACTTTCTGCGACCTTTTCTTCGGAGACCTTTTCAGCAACAACATCAGATGCCTCTCCCTTCTGAGCTTTCTTCTTAGCGTCCTTTTCTTCTTGTTTCTTTTGCTTATCGTCCAGTTTATTCTGCTCAGCGGATTGTTGTTCAAGAATCTTTAACTGTTGGGCCTCAGCTTCAATTTCCTTAACGCTTTGTTTTTTACTTTCTGCGACCTTTTCTTCGGAAACCGTTTCAGCGACAGCTTCAGATGCCTCGCCCTTCTGAGCCTTCTTCTCAGCATCCTTTTCCTCTTGTTTCTTTTGTTCATCATCCATCTTCTTCTGCTCAATGGATTGTTGTTCAAGAATCTTCGCCTGTTGGGCCGCAGTTTCAGATTCCTTAACGTCTTGTTTTATACTTTCTGTGACCTTTTCTTCAGATACTTTTTTAGCAACAACTTCAGATGCCTTTCCCTTACTGTCTGTTTCGTTCTGTTTTTGATCCGTAGTAAGCTTTTGTAATTCCTCGCAGACATTTAATATCTTTTTGGTAACATTGTGAATTTTTTCCTCCACGGTTGCAGTGAGTAATTGACCCTCTTTCTTCTCAATGTATTCGTACCCTTCCAGTAGGATAGTTTTTATGTCCTCAATTGTAGGCCTTAAAATTGCTGTCTTGTCATCCAATAGATCATCCACAATTACAAAAATGTCCATTAAATTTTGTTGTAGATGAATCATTTTCTCTGAGGACTTTTCAATATGCTGATCAGACTTGATATTCTGAGAGATGGCTTCAAGGTTAACCAGTTTTGGCAAAATTAACGACGGTTTCGCAAACATTTTAGTATCGTCAATGAGTCTAATGGAAGCTTTAGTTAAAATAATATTTGTTTTAATTTCCTTCAGGTAATGGTTAATTATATCTTCTGCAGCAGTCGGAGAGAACTCAAGAAGGGATTCGATAAATGCTTCAACCATTTCCTTATCCGTTTGTTCCTGTGGAGATTTGCCATCATAGGTATGAACAATGTGTTCTCTTAGCTTGAAGATTCCCTTAATAATGTTTTCAGAGTCTTGCAAGTTATCAAAGATATCCTTAATGTTACTTAAAATGGACTTTAGTTCGTCGTTGTGCTCGTGGGACTTTAACTCTAAAAGCTTCTCATTCAGTGACTGTTTCAGTATTTCAGGGTCATCAATAGTCGATGGTTGTTGAGTAACTTTTGCATCGATTTCATCTTTTGATTTCTTTGGTGTTGCATCTTTCACCTCATCGCTCAGTTTTCTTTTCACCTTTGTCTCTTTTTTCTTTTCAGAAACTTCTGCTGTTTGCTGAGTTATCTCCTCGTGATGGATCTTAGTTTCCTGGACTTGTTGTTTTGTTTCCTCTATCTGCACTGGCTCAAAAGACTCTACAATTTCCTGTTGTTCCATTCGCCTTTCCTCCTCTTGCAGCTGTGCCTCAAGGGATGCATTTAGAATAGTTAGCTTCTGCTGAAGATTGTTGATCTGCAGCTGGACCGTCTCAATAAGAGTAAGTTGCTCTGAAGTGATCTGCTTAAGCTCAGTCTGGGAGAGAATTTCATTTTCAATTTGAATTAGTGTCGCCTCCAGCTGACTCAATTCCTCAGTGTTCTCATCCAACAGCATAACACTCAATGGATTGTCGTTCTGCAGGCCCTCTTCTATTTGAGTTAAGAATGATTTACCCGAAGACACATTCTCTATGATCATGCTGATGTCGATGGGCACTCTGGGTTCGATTGGAACCAGAGAGATGTTTTTCAATTCCGCAGATATGACATCCATTTCCTGAAGTAATTCAATGATGCGAATTGTGTTTTCATTGTTCTCAATAAAGTCAAAGACCGAAACAAGACTGCTCTGGGTTTTGAGCAGACCTCCGAGTAGATCATTGTCTGCCACTTCGCTGATCTCATTGAGGGCGCGGAATGAAGCCATTAGACTTGTCTGAAGATTAACCATTAAGCTTGATGATTTATCAATATCGACATTGGGTGAATTGGCGACAGCTTTAATGCTTTCCAGTAGCTTCTCAAACGATGAGTTTAGATTTGCAACGGGCTGTGGCTGTCCGCTAACTATTTGCTGGCAGTGTTCAATAAAGCTCTCGAAGGTATTCTCGATTTTCGCATACATCTCCTGGGCCAATTGCGTTTCCAGCACGGGAAGAGAAACCAAAATATCTTCGAAAGCGCTTTCCACATTCTCCAGGGAATCAACCAATCCCGATTCGTATGTGTGAACCAAACATTCCTTCAATTTGAACATGGTTTGGGCGATTTTCGCCTGAGCCAATACGGTTTCCAGTTGATCGCTGTCCGAGCTAAGGGCATCCTGGATACTCTTCAGGTCCGAGTTCAGTTGCTGGATAATTTCGCCAACCCGTTGCAACTCTTCGTTGTTGTCCTTCTGGGTGACCTCCAAGCAGGCTTCCAGTTGCTTAATGCCACTGACAACGCCCTGTTTCACATCGTACAGTTCCACTCTGGGCTCTGGCTCGACGATCGCCTCTTCCTGGACAGCAGACTCCATAGTTTCCTTATGCCCGCTTGTCTTCAGCTCCGATATATCCTGCGTGGACATATCGATGGCCTGCTCCAGAGCCTGGACATCAATCTGTTCGCAGTACTGTCTGAGATCGCGCAGTGGAGTTGCCAATGTCTGCAGCTTGGACAGTTCCAAATCGGATAGATTCTCGGCTCCACTGTGTGCAATGCATTCCTCCACCTCGAGAACACAGCGTTCCAAGCTACATATTGCGGCAGCGAAGGTGCCAGGATCAGTGTCCTCTGACATGGATTGGGCAGCCTCCACAACGCTTGTCTCCTGCACCAGAGCAATGCTGTTCTGCAGCTCCTGCATTTTGAGAATGGCTGCCTGAAGTGGCTCGCCTGCATCCGGACGCAAAGAGGTCACATTGAAGTCCTCGCAATGGGACAGCACCGAGGCGATGCCATGGTTAAGATCCGAGAGTAGGACTTCAGTTGGTTTCTTGATGGCTTCCACCTCGAGAGTTTCCTTCTTGTCGTCTTCAACGAATACTTCAGGTTCAGGTTCCGTGGGCAGCGATTCAGCAATGGACTTGAGAACGGATATGTCATCAAGCGTGGATAGATCCTCAACAGATCCCTTCGCGGGCTGCAGATTTCCCAGGGCCTGAATGAAACTTGTGAGGGGACTGGCTATCGCAAGGTTGTTCCAGTTCAGTTTCTCATCTTTCTGCTGGGTGAGAATATCATTGAAATTGCCCAGAACATCGTTGTATTCATTATTCTCAGCTTCGGGATTATCCAGTGTCTTGGACAGATCAGCAAAGCTTTTACTCATCTCGTACAGGATGCGAGTGGTGTTTGCCTCATTCGAATTTAGTGTGGTCTCCGACTCGCTGAACGTGGCCAATCCCTTGGCTATTTGTAGAATCCGCAGCAAAGCGACTTGAGCTTCATTGGCCGAGGATCTTGTTTTGGTTTCAACTTTGGGATTCTCGTTGATTCTGTTCAATGCCAGCTGCAATGCTTCAATGTTGGCAATGGCCTCATCCAGGGAGACTTTCGTCTCGAGCACCTTGCGCAGTGCACTAAAGGATTTGTCCTGCTGCGCCGCATGCTGTTCATCCTGTTGGATCTCCTGCTGCAGCATCTTGAACTCGTGCTCCTCAATATCAATGATGACATTGCGTATGATATTGCGAATGTTTTCGAGGGATTGCAGTGCCTGCTTGTCGGGCTCACGATCGCGTGAGGCCAGCAGGACTCCGTGTCCCTTCTGGGTGCTCTCCTGCAGCATACTGAGTGGCTCAATCAGATCAGCCAATGAACCAGATGTGGACTTCACCTCCGTCTGGCGAATGCAATAGTTCAGCTCGTCAATGGGACGCTTCAGCTTGTCCAGCAGATCCACATGATGTCGTGTAATTTCCTTATCCAAAATGGTGCCAATCAGAGCTGATAGCTCGTCCTTGAGATTCTGTAAGCGAATCTTGACATTCTCCGTGAGGCGATCCGATATCCTTTCAATATTCGTCTCGAAATGCAGCACGGCCTGGGCAATGGACTGCAGTAGCTTCTGTGTATCAGCCAGATCCAAGGTGGCCTCCTCTGCCCGCTCTATCTGGCCCGTCTCCAGATCCTGACTCAACTGGGCCAGACCGTTTTGGATCTCCTGCAGCGGTGGGACCATCGATTCCACCGTCTGAACCGTAAACATGCCAGCCTCAATGCTGTCCGATTTCTCGTTGAGAATCAGCTCCAATCCCTTGTTGAGCTCGAAGAGCGGCGGAGTCACAATATCCAGAATGGCCATGTTAATCTTCTGTTCCATTGATTCGGAGCCAGCTAAGGATTCGGTCTTATCCTCAATGGACTGGAGTGTCGTCTGCAGCTGCTTGATAGGCTCCACAATGCTGTCCAAGACCTTCTTGTGCACCTTCTTGTAGATTTGCTCCTCGCTCTCCTCCAGCGATAGCTCCATCTCGACACGTTCGAGGGCTTCCTGGATCTTAGCTACAGGTTGACAAATCTCCCTTAAGGCGCTTGCTTCGCTGGGTAAATTGGCCTCCGATATCGTTGCAAAGGAAGCACTCTCGGGAACATCCTGCATCTTCTCCACGGCGTCCGAGAAGTGCTTGGCTGCCTCCAGCTCTTGGGCCTCCTGGAGCAGAGCCTGTGATCTGATCGTACCCTGGGTAATCTCCAGACCCTGCTGTATATCATCAGCTGTAATTCTGATCTGGGATCGCAGACTTTCCGATTCAAACTTCTCACTGACAATCTTCATCTCCTCCAGCGCCCGCTTCATGTGCTCCGCAACGCTGTCGATGATGCAGACACTGGTCCTTTGGATGAGCGTGGCGCCAGTCTCGTCGATCTCCACACATTTCTCAATCACCTGGAGACCCATGTGCAGCTTGCGAATGTCGTCCTCCATGGATTGGATCAGTGCATCGATTTGAGTCTCTCCCGAGTAGACTCTCAGCTTGGACTCGATCTGTTTGATGGGTTCCAGGATGTTGCGGATGATGGCAATACTTTGATCAGCAGCCGCTGGTGTCATCATCATGGTGGACTGTTCCATCACCTCTGTCTCCACCACAGTCAGATGATTCTCAATGATTCTCAGCAATTTGGCCAAAGGCACCAAGGCAATCAGATTCTTGTTGATCTCCGCCTCATCCGTGACGGCTTTCAGATGCGAGGTTGGTGTCATCAGAAGACCATCGCCAACGGCGCCAGAAATGTCCAGCAACTTGGCGTCATCCTCTGTCGTCTTTGACGAATCGCTGTCCGTGGGTTTCTTGGACTTCTTTCGCTTTGGAGGAGCTTCGGTCGCTTCGCCCACAGATGTGGCCGGAGCTGCGACTGTCTTCTGTGATGTAGACATCTGTGCACTGGCAAAGGTTTGCAAGTCGGATGTCTCCTCGTCGCCATCGCCATCGCCCTGGCTGCCCGAAGCGGAGGCCTTCGATAAGCTGAAGAATTCCTCAGTTTCGGTGGCTCGGGACTTTTTGCGCTTCCTGATGGGCGCCGTTAGGGACAGCTCCTCTTCCATTTTCTCAAAGGATTGCTGGGCATATTGCTCGGCTGCCTTGTCGAAGACTCCCTCCCTGCCGGAGGAGCCATGCACCGTGATCTCTGTTATGGATATGTCATCCATATCGGCCTCAGTGCGCATGTCCTCATCGTGGGTGAAATACTCGGGCGATATGTCAATGACGACGGCCTCCATGAGCAGCTTGCCGGATTGGGATGTCTCCTTAACAAAGCGCAGTGGCGGCAGCTCCACAATATTGTGCTCCGTCACGTGCTCCGAGATTTGATCCGCATACATTTCGACAATCTTGAGGGCTTCCTCCTCGGTTAGATCGGGTGTCTCGTAAAGCGACACGGAAACCTCTTTGCCATCGAAGGAGAAGGAGACATCGCCCTTCTCATCAATGGTTATGTCTCCCACTGGTGTCTCATACATCTGCGACGTGCGCTCCTCCTGTATGGTGGACAGAGAGTAGTTCCTTTGCAGCTCGTTCTCATGCAACTGCTCCGTCTTCTGACTCCGTTGGGCCTCCTCAAAGCCGAGCAGCGATGCCGAGCTGGCCACCACGCCCATGCAGTTCCTCGCCTCACAGGTGTATGTGCCCAGGCAGCATGTGCCATCCTGGCCAGAGATAATCCTATGTATGTCACCCGGCTTCAGTTCAACGCCATCCTTGTACCACTTGAGCACCGGCTGAGGCACGCCAATGACCTTACACTCCAGATTGACGGCGCCCTCCTCGGTGAGCACAGCGCGCAGGCATTCGAGGAATCTCGGCTTCTTGTAGTGCCTCGGGATTTGCAGCTTGAGGAAGCATGAGGTGATGCTCGTACCAAAATCGTTGACGGCAACACATTTCCACTCGGCCTGATCGACAAACTCAACGGATTTGATGTCTAGCTGCCAGTCATCGTTCTCGCCACGATAATGAGTGTATCGCTCATTCGGATCAATGGGCAGCTCATCTCGAAACCAGCTAAGGACAGGATCTGGTGTGGCCTTGACCACAATCTTAAACTGAAAAGGTTCATTGATCTTGGCATCTGTGCTCTTCAGTCCCGTTAAGAACTTCGGTGCTTGATTCTGATGGGTGAAAACCAAGCGCTCCTCATCCGTCAACTGATTCTGGATGTCCTCGACGGTCAGGACAGCTGTGCTGCTCGTCTCCCCCATGCAATTGCGAGCGATGCAGCAGTAGGTGCCCAGGGAATTGGTCCCCGTCAGCTGATAGACATCGCCGGGCTTCAGTTCGTGACCATCCTTGAACCACTTAAGCACGGGCGTCGGGAAGCCCACAACTTTGCACTCAAATGATACTAATCCCTCATCGGTGAGCACGGCACGTAGACTCTCCATAAATCGGGGCTTGCGATAGTTTCGGGGAACTGCAAATGGAATTCAAGATTAGACTAAGATTCAAAGTAAAAGCTTTAACTACTTGACGCACTGTCCATGTTGACAACAGATGATGAGATTCCAACGCAGCCCTCAAAGCTGGTGACAACGCACTTCCAATCGCCAGCATCGCATGATTCCGATGGCTTTATCTCAATCATATAGACACCGAGGCCATCCTCGATCAGCTTATAACGCTCGCCAGTTTCCACACGACCATCCTTGTTGTACCAGGTGACACTCTTGGGCCAAGGTGGCACCACAACTGGAATAAGATCATGAAAGGTTTTCAATATGGTACTGAATATTTCTAAAATACCATTTAAGATTTAAAGATTGAAGACCCAAATTAAAGAATGGAGATTAATAAAAGCCTAAACTAGGATAATCAGAGTATAGAAATTTGGAAAAATATTATTCATCAATATTTTGAAAAAGTACAAGAGCTTTAAAGTCAGATTAAAATTTCTTCTAAAATTGTGGCATAAATATTTATTTCACTGTGTGAATTCTTTAAATAATGATTCATTCTAATAGTTAACCAAAATATTTAACAGTAGTTTAAATAGTACATGAGACAAAATCAAAAACTTTTCGATAAAAATTGATTTTCTTCCCAATTTTTTATCACTAAGTTACGTATACGCAATGTATAAATGAATTTAATGCTTATACTTTAACACGAAAATATAACGTATACGTTGTAAATGAAGAAAATATGTATCGAGAATGAATATTAAGTATACGTAATTAATTTACAGTTTAAAATTAAGTATACGCTATAATAGAAGGAAATTACGTATACGTCATGTTGCCTTATGACAGAGAGAGAGAGAGAGAGAAGGAGAGAGACTGTTAATGTGGGAGAGCCTTGCTCTCTTGTATCAATTATTGGTTTTGTTTTGCTCGTTTCATTTGGCGACTCATCGCGACTCTCGCTGGGAATGTTGTTGACCCACCTCAACAGCAATCCAAACATTCCCCCACAACAACAACAGCATTCCAAGCGAATTTCATTGAGTTCAAGTTTCTAGAGCACGAGCACACAGTCTAAAAACAAAACGCGCGCCGCTTGCCGGTCGGCCTGAATCGTATATATGTATTCACAAAATTTATATATACAATATAAAATAAGTATAAGTGCTTTATACGATATGGAAACATACACACATATATAGAGAAATGAATGTGCGAGGGAAAATAAACAAAAAATCTTTTTTTTTGATTTTGTTTATTGGCATTTGGCCAAAAGCTAAACGCCAACGCGTTGGGAACTCACCTTGACAGCCGAGTATAATGGTATCGCCAATGCGAACGCTCATGTCTTTCAGCTCATTCGTAAAGATCGGCGGCGGCGCATTATTGCTAACACTGCAAAAAGAGAGAAGGTGAGAGAGAGAAAGTGAGCAACTGTTGGCTAAGATGTAATTCTTAGATGCTCACTTGTCAGCTGGTTTCAGGGATCCTTCGCGACTGCCGCGACCCACGACATGCACCTTGGAACTGGAATAGGTAACGCCCATGCAGTTCTTGGCCTCGCATGTGTACGTGCCCAGCGATGTGGGATCGTCAGCATTGGCGGTCAGTGCAAAGATGTCGCCCGCCTTGATTTCCTTCGAGTCCTTGAACCAACGCAAATGTGGCGTCGGCACGCCCACCACCTTACACTCCAGCGACACGGTGCCCTGTTCGGTGAGCACGGCCCGCAGCTCCTCGACAAATTCGGGTGTCTTGTAAGCCTTCGGGACGAGCACATTTAACGTGGCCAAACAGGAGTTGCGTCCGCCCATATTCTCGGCCATTAGCATCCATTGGCCGCCATCCTCTAAGATGACTGGACTCACTTCCAGGTAGTGAAATGTGCCCTCATTCGTTTCTGTGATGCGATCGTTCTCGCAGATCCTGCGATCGTTGCGATACCAGGTTAGCTAGAGTTGGAATACAAGGGTTATACTTTATTGAGGAATGCTAAGCTTATTAATAAGAATTAGAGAAATGCATAAAAATCGAACTCTAATAACAAAAATGTATTTATCGAAAAAAATAATATTGTAGAATTAATTAAGAGGTCATACCATGATCTAAATGACATTCTGCTTGAAAATAGGTTCAGTATTGACAAAGTTATGAAAGTTTGAAGTTGGTCTGCTTGAAAATCGGTTCAGTATTGATAAAGTTATGAAAGTTAGAAGTTGGTCGCACTTTTAACTTTGACCTAGCAACTTTACAAGTGAAAATTGCTGTCCATTTTAGCATGATTTTTTACAAAAAACTGAACTGTCTCAGGTGAAAGTTAAACGTGTTGATTTATACCTTATATTTCAAACCGAAACGAATATATGTTTCTGTTACAGTATCGGTTATGTTCTCATTTCGGTTTTCGATTATCGGACACCTAAGTTTTTGTATATAAAAAGGTTACATAATGGCTATCGGTTTTTCTTATATTTCGGTTTTGAAATACCGGTATGATTCCGAACCACAAGAAAAAAAAAAGTTTGTTATTAAAATGATTAAAATATGTTAATATATATTCACAAATTCTTTTAATAAGAAAACCGAAGATCTATTAATTGAAATAATATTCAAATTGATTACAATAAAATGGAAACTAGTTTGAAAACGATGATAACCGTTCAACCATCCAACCGTTATTCTTAAACAGGTGCGTAAGCGGTTATTTCGGTTTAAATATTTTCGGTATTTGGGTTTGGTTACAATTCAAAAATTGTATATCGATTACGGTATCAGTTGGAGTTACCAGTTTTATTCGGTTAATACCGAAAGCTACTTAGATTTAGACACTGCTCTTTTGTCCTGTATCTTCACAATACCTTCAGGTCTGTTGAGCTGCGTATTTCGGTAAGTAGACGCGTCCGCGTTCCCACTTTGACGGACAGATCGACAAGGCGACGCAGAAACACGGGTGGATCCTCGCCCGTTGATCTGTCCTCGACAATGAGTTCGATGTGCTTCCGCACGACATCGTTGGTCTTCGTGCGGGCAATCAGCGTATAATGTCCCGCATCCTCGCGCTGCACATGCTCCACGGCCAGCTGGACGGCATTGCTCGTGTTTGTGATGCGAAAGCGATCGGAGTTCTCGATGGGTATATCGTTACGGCTCCTGTGAAACGTGAAACGGATTATCTTAATGTAAAAGGAATGGGCTGGAGTTACCATGGAGCAAAGTTGGGAGGGGGTTTAACCAGGGACCGTAATTATGAGTTATATTATACAAGTTTCTAAGTAATAATTACTTAAAATTTTGTTTAGGATTTTCTTAGATAGTCATGATTAATTTTGAGCAAAAAAAAAAAACTCTCAAATAAAAAACTTTTCGAAAACTCACTTTTAAATACAAATCATTTTAAATATATTTTTTGCCTTGGATAGATCCCCTGGGTTTCTTCTAAAGGTATGTGCAAAAATATTGGGGGGATATTCTACACAAAAGTCATGAATTCAAAGTGAGTTTTATTTTGAGCGAAACAAGCAAAAATCATAAATAATGATTATATGTGAGTTTAATTTCTATCGCTTAAGAATAATGATTATTTGAGAGTTTATTTTTGTTTCGCTTAAAAATAATTATTATCATTATTTTATCATTATTTATTTTATGTATATCATTATTTGCGGTCCTTGAGTTTTACCTTTTTCTATAGACCGACGAGGCAGAGGCGGAGGAGAGCGTGCCATGAATTTGTTTGTGTTCGTTGCACTTGCAGCATTTCGAGCATCCGTTGCCCATTTTTCTTATTATAATATTACTGAATGTTTATTTGTTTATTTACACACACACACGCACACTCACACACATACACACTCACAGTTGCTATGTAATTAAAATAGAAAATGTATAAACATAAAAATAATATTGATAAAGACTTTAAGCACGTGCGCGCATTTATCTTAACAAAGTCATTTATTTATTTTGGCATTATTATGATTATTAGCAAATAAACAAAAAAAGAACCAAAAAAAAAATGAATCTAAAATGAAAAATGACGAAAATATTTCAAACACAAACAAGAATGTTTATAAATAAATGCACAAATTCGAAGCAGCTCGACTATATTAATTGAATTTTGTATTTTGTATTTTCTATTTTGTAGTTCACACAAATACACACAACGCACACCTCACTAGCTGATGAAGAAAATAAATTAAAATACTTTTATTTCTTTTCATTTTCTTTGTTGTTTCCTTTTGTTTTTGGCAATTTATTTTTGGGACTCGCGCAACTTGCGAATGCCACGCATTTCATTTTCTAAAGCTAATAACTTGCTTGTTCTCTGTCTGAGATACATTGAAGAATGTATCTGAAGACTACAAGTAGACAGCGAGAATTGTTACGTTACGTTGTTTCTTCTAGATTTTTATTTATTTATTTATTGCAAATTTGTTGTTGATTTCTTGTGGTTTGGCGCGGATGTTGTTGCACTGTCTGCCTGCCTGCCTGATTATGTAATTTTCCATTTTATTTGAAACACAACAAAAAGAGAAAATAAAAGCCGAACAAAACTATTTTTGTACAAGTTTTCAACACTTTTTGGGCATAAAAATTGAAACATTGCAACATTTTTCTCATCTCACTAGCGCAGCTTTGTTGATATTTGTTAATGCAGCTAAATTTAGCCCAGCTAAACACACACACACACAGTCACACACACACACACCCTCGGTGGGTGTCTTTTGTTGTGCGTGCAATAGTTTTTTCTTGTACATTGTCTTCTTGGAATTCTCATAAAATTGATTGATTTCGTTGCACAAGTCGCATTTATCAAGTATACGCAGCGTTTAACGCACACTCCCGCACACACGCATACGCACACATACATACTTATTTATACACATATACGTAAATCGAACGAGAATATAGAATAGAAAAAAATGCCTGGCTGCTGGGCAACGGATATGTTAATGCGGCGATCGTCAAATTGGAACTGCCTGCCTTTTGACGATCGCCCAAGAGATGCCAACAAAATTGTTTAGAGCAAAATGAGCGGAAATTTGGTCAAAACACACACGCTCTGGGCGCAAACGCAATTGGATGAACGTATTCTCCGTTCAGAATCTCTGCCGGGATCATCTCTTCAGTTGATTTCTTGTTTTGCGGCAAAGCGTGAAGGAGAAATCATATGTTAAATGCGCAAATTTGTTGGCATTATGCACAGCAACCGAGTGAATCACACACAAAATACACACGCACACACACACACACACATAAATATTAATAAACTTATGATAATATATGAGCATTTCAAATTGCTTGCTTGGTACGACTTACCACTCGAATTTGAAGGGCAGCAGCTCAGATTCATCGTCCTCATCGCAATCGATTTTCACAAAGAACGTTGCACGCTCGTTGGGTATGCAGCGTATAAGGGAACTGGAGTTATCACTAAACGTAATACGCGGCGTTCTATGTGGCATTGTATTATCCCGGCCAGGAGGTTCTATAAAATTATATAAATAATAAATAGAATAAATAATAAGTAAATAATCAAGTGGCTTAATAACTTTAAAAACTTCGTATTAACTAATATGGGCTTTTTTTTATGAGTTTTTCTCATTCTTAACTTGAAATTTAACGACTTGCTGGTGAATATACTCACAAATTGAAACTTTGACATGATGCCGATGGTATTGGGGCACT
The DNA here is from genome assembly GCA_037043495.1 of Drosophila recens. Taxonomy (NCBI): domain Eukaryota; kingdom Metazoa; phylum Arthropoda; class Insecta; order Diptera; family Drosophilidae; genus Drosophila; species Drosophila recens. The sequence goes on along the minus strand of JBAMBJ010002962.1, from coordinate 65,586 downwards.
CACATATCAAATTTTCTCATCATAAACTGAGTTTACTAGTGATATATTCACAAACTGAAACAATCCTATGATGCCTATGGTATTGAAGCACTCACTTATCTAATTTTCGAATCATATTCTGAGTTTTACTGAAGATCCCGGTCATCTCTGGCCTCCTCTGGAGGACTAAGTTCCCAGCGTTAGCAATTTTTAGAATTCGAGGGTTCAAAACCCAGCATAAGCTTATTTTTTAACTTTTCTTTTTTATTATGATAAACTGGAAATTCCATACCAAAAAGTGCATATTTAACTAGAATTTTTCGACTTTTCGGTTATTATATCCAAAAAATAAATATTTTAATTTCGTTGTGTTGATTTAGTTAAATGAGTATACTAACTTAAATGATATTTTGAAATTGTTCCTATATGTCCAATTTCAACCCGAACTCCACATACAACTGAACCTACAAATACATTTTTTCCTGCGCAAATTTTTCACCGGGAAGCGGCACAGCGAAATTTCTAACAAAGATTTGCACTAAAAATAGTTCCAAATATTATTCATACACAAGAGCTATACACGAAAATGTATTTGCAAATGTATGTATATTTAAATACATTTAGCAAAAGATCAAAATAATTCAAGAAAATGCACAGTTCGCTCCTAATTAACTAATAATTATGTATATTATATATTCGAATGGTTTATTTAGCGCACAATTATGAAAAGTTTTGCATAGTCTGTGTTCCACATTACGTAACCGCACAGAAAACGCCAGACGGGCAAGGGAAGCTACAGACGGAAAGGGAGAGGAAGACAGATCATAAAAATACACACACTTTCTGTCTATTGTCTGCTCGGAAAAGAAAAGAAATTGAAAAAAAATATAAGATACAAAAAAAATTCATGGAAAAGTCGCTGGTTTTCCCTATCCCCAATCTTCTGTATGCCTCCTTCTCCCATTTTTGACTTTTGAAGTGCCTTACCTGCTGTTCCCGGTGTAACTTCCATGTTCTCAGCTTCAGCTAGACGACTTGCTATATAATTAGCCCCAAAACAGGGCCACTTTTCACATCGACACACTCACACACACTCGCACACAGACACAATTTGTCTGGTTTACAGGACTTTCTCCAAATATATTTTTAAACTTTTCACTTTGGGAATTGGGATTTTGGGATTTTTCGGTGTGTGCAATTTCTTTAGATATTTTTAAAGGCGGCGTTTTGATTTTTATATTTAGAACACAAACATGGAACAGGCGGCGACGTTTTTAAAAGATTTTCAAATAGATTTTCCTTTTGTTTTTAACTGAAAAATCCAAAATTTTCAAATATAATATTGAACACAAATATGTATTTGATTATTTATGTATGTATATATGATTATGCATGTATTTTCAATTGACTATTTGCACTTTTTCGAATATAATTTTGTAAAATGCAGCCATGATATGCTACTTCCAACAGGCACACACATGCACGGACAAGCAACGACACGCACACACTCGCATAATTGACACATTTGAACGTTGAACGAACAAACTTTTTTCTTTTCTATATATAAATACAATACAATATATACAACAACAGCACAAAATATAAGAAGAGACCGCACGCGCGCACCACGTCCAGCAGACACCTCCTGGATCTCCGATCGTTTAACTCAGACTAAACGAAGGCACAACACGTTGAGCATCTGCCAAGTCCATGGCACGAATCTCAAATCTTTTCGTGTTCGCTGTCGGAGAAATTCGGCTGTTTTTTCTATATGCAGCTCTCTCGCTCTTCTCCTCTCCGGTCTTTTATGATATTATTATTTCTGGTAAAAGAGCTGCTGATGTATCCACCTTAAAAGTTTGCGCATGTTTTTTGTTAAAGTTTATTTTCTCTATAAAATAAATACTTGCACGACGCTCTCACAAAGTAAAATCTCTCTATATTTTATGGTACGAGTAGTTAGTTAATTAAGTATTAGTAAGTATAATCATGTTGCACCTGAACAGGCAAAAGCAACAATTGTCCATTGATGTAAGGCTTAAGTAAATACTTGTACGCACACAGATACAGATACACACGGACTACATCTATGATTATTGCACAGCAATAGTCAATAGTCAACAGGTGACAATCATCAATCATTCAACAGGGGAGCGTAGAGGTTATTGTTCGTTTAAGCTAACATCCTTGGGTGGGAATCCCGAGCGATGCCTCAGACTGAATAGAAATGCGAACTGAATTTGTTGCGACACGATGGCTCCGTAAAGGGCGAGAACCAGGCCAATGAGAAGCGTCCGAATACCGATTGAATGCTCTTAAGTCGCGACTTTTTAGCCCAGCGTGCCTCCTCCTTTTTCAGTTGCTCAATGCCCTGCAAAATGAGATGGAGAATGAGATAATTTATAAATAATTGCAATCAGTTCATTAATTTAGTTAGTACACGCACCGTTTGATCATTTAGTATTGCATTCAGTTGCGTGGACAGCATTATGATGGTGAATATGCCAAACATCAGGCCCTCGAATGTGAGAAAGAGCAACAGAAATATGGTAGCTGGCGGTGAATAAGGTGAGCATGTGCGCCAATCATTTTTCACGCACTCCGCAAACTGTGACATCACCAGGAAGAGCGTGTGCACCGACATCGATGCAATGTACAACTGTAAAGAGTAATGGATAATTGTTAGAGGCATCTAAATTTGAGACGGACAGGCAGTCATCGATATACATACCGTAAAGAGTACAAAATACTTTTGATTGTTCTCGCCAACGCAATTGTTTACCCAGGGACAGTGATGGTCCATTTTCCGTATGCATCGCTGGCAGACGGAACAGTGGTGAGCACGATCTGGCTTGATGCTACAGCACTTCGGGCACTTGTAAAACATCTGACCCTCGCGATAGCCCATTTGCTCAATCATCTCTTTGGTGGCGTTACCACGCGGCACAGCACCCTGCGAGGCAAACAAAATATCCAAATAAAGATGCATTCTTTTTGTATGTATTATATCTTAGCTTACCGGATCGGAGAGCATGGTGCGCAAATGTGAGACAAATGCGAGGAATGCAAGCGCTTGGAATATAATCATATTAATGGTACTGAAGGCAGCGTAGTTGCTATAGCTGGGCAACAGTATCAGGCCACAGACCACAAACTCCGCAAACAGTATGAGAAGCCATGTCATTATCACGCACACAATGCCACAGATATCCTACAAAATACAAAATTATACGTTGATCACATGGCAACCAACAGCTCCACCTTGACGCACCTTGACACACCAGGCCCGGTTGCCGAGGCACCGATTATGCTGATCCAAGCCACCTGGAGCAAGAGAGGAATAGGAGTAGTGCATTTTAGCGACTATCTGGGTGACACGCACTACTCAAAATCCGTTGTCAGCCCTCACGCACTCACGTCCAGCAATGACGCATCGAGTGGGACTTTACAGATAACGCGTCGTGAATGCGGCCAAAAAGAGTTTATTAACAATTTCTAATAAATTTAATCGAAACAGCTGTTTTTCTCAAAACAGCCGATAGCCCGATAACCCGATAACAGTGTTGGGTAACGCATAATACGAAACAAGAAACAAACTGCCAGACACTTAAGATACCCTCTATTATTTCATTAAATTACAATGGGTATATAGATATTTACATATATTTAGCTTTTTATAAAATCGTCAATTTACACGTAACACTCGTACAAGTTTTACAGATTACATAATAATAAACAAACGGTACAACACAATACATAGTATTTAGATATGCATTAAATTATTTGCTTTAGGAAGGCGTCAGCTTGGCTGTGGAATCAAGTAGTGCCCACAGTCCAGCCGCTGATGAAATCGCTCCAAGCATGCCAATAGTCCTCGGTGTCAGACTTGTGTAACCCAAAGCCGTCAGAGGTATAAAGAAATCGCACATATTTTTCACAGTGTCAACGACGATGTCCTTGTGGCCCAATACCATAACGTAGGATTGCAGAGCCAAACGCTTGACGTCCGCTGGTGAATTAATGCTGGCTGGAATCTTGCAGCGTGTTATGCCGCCTTTGCATCCGGCTTTGTGTAAATCCAGGACACGCACAATCTCGTAGAAATCGCGGCACAGATTCATAATTATCGAAAACAGCCAATACTTGTTGGCCACCTTTGACCATTTCTTGGCGTTCACAGTGGTCAGCCCAGTGCGGGCCAGCCACAGTAGATGATCAGCTAGCAGGAATAAGGCTTGTGAAATCTTGCTCATAGTCAGAGTAACCCGAATTGTCAAATCCGGATAATGAATGGCTCGCAGGCTAGCATAGAAGACATCCAGGCCCTTGCCAAAGCGTAGTACTGAAAATACATTCCATATTTAAGTAAAATATTCAAGTTAAAAAATGAATACACTTACGCTTTCGGAATGTACTCAATATGTACTCAATGGTCTTAAAATTGTCCACCAATGCCGGATGGCCATTGGAGCTCTCCAGTGAATCCCACATGGCACGGGATGCATATTGGATAAGTCTCGCGATTTTATCTCTTCCGGCTGCCTGATTATTCAACTGTACCCACTTATCCATTGTTTGTTTGTCAACTGAAATAAAGTCCAACTGAAAATAAAGTCCAAGGTGCAAGTGGTCAAGAATGCGCTTTAGCGATATATTCATGTATCGAATTATTCGATATTTTCATCGATAATTTTAGACAGCACCAAACGAAACAACTCTAATGATAAAGTGGTTGCCACGTCTTTTTCTTGGTCGTCGTTTTTGATAATAAAAATAAAATAAATTAATAAAAATAATGGCTGTAAGTATTGTAAAAAGATTGGCTTGATATTATAAATGAAAATCCCATTGAATTGCAGCCACAACCAAAGGGCAAGCAGGCCACAAAGGGCGCTAAACAAATCGTGGACGAGAACAAGACAACATTAGCATTTTATAGGAACATGTCCATTGGATGCGCTGCACCTGCCCTCCTCTTGAGTTTCTTGCTGTTTGAGATCACAAAGCTCACAGTGGTGCGTTGATTACGAGTAAATTCATGCTAAAAATAAGTGCTGATAAGTCCAAATCTTTTTAGTTCATGCTGGTCGTATCGCTACTTATCTTAGGTGCCGCTTACCAATTTATGGTATTCATGTCCCGTGCCAAATACTCGGAGAGCGGGGCTCTTCTTGACTCTGGGAATGACTTGAATATGGAAGGCGGCATTGCAGAGTAAGAATTCTTAATAATAACTACAGCGCCACTTATTAACACTTTGATTACCGTAGAAATGTCAAGGATCTTATCATTCTTACCTCTGGCACACTGTTGTTGGCCTTAATTTCGAACTACTTCTGGCTCGTACTGTTGCTGGCCCCAATTCGTGCTGTGTGGATGCTCTGGGGCAGTATTATTCAGCCCTGGCTGTCGCAGCGAAATGCCAGCGAGGAACAACCCGAACTGGATGAGAAGAAGCAACGAAAATTGGATCGCAAAATGCGGCGACAGAGATAAAATGATGGCAATGATACGCATTCATTCGCTTGGGCATAGGTTGTAGTCATTATCCTCTGGTTTAAGCTGCATTCAATACATACTCTCCACGAGGCTGCTTTATATGTTTACATCTACTATTAAAACGAGATTTTTAAGCTTAGATAGCTTGGTCATTAGGCGACCAAAGCAAAGATGTGACGCGGGTATCCAAATTAATTTGTTTTTCCACATTAAAAAAACCGAGACAGTTGTGTCTCTAGTCAATGAAAATTCAATGTTTTTTTAGTTTGTGAAATTTTGTGCGTTTTAATTCATGTGCCATAAGTGAACAAATCTTTTACAAGACGTCGGATCATACGGTCCCGAGTATGGAGCTCGAAATTGAACCTTTCTGAAGGGAATTACAGCTTCGATTTGACCAAAACATTTTCAAAAATGTTCACCTATATATATAATATGTATTGTATATTATTTATAAATATACGTGCATTTGAGTGCAGGAACTGGTGCAGATCTAATAAGTGCAATTATACCAGCGAGCATGTTTCTAAATCTAAAGAGAAAACGAAATCAACAGCCAAAATAATATTCAACTAAATTTAGCATTTTGCAACAATTTATTGTTTGTTGTTTAAATCAAATTTGCATTCAAACTAAAATAAGTTTTTATAAAAAATATGAAAATATAATGACAATTGTCGTTGCTGTTTGGAGCTAAAGAAGATTTCACTATAATCATTTTTTTTTAAATTTAGTTTCCAAAAACCCGGAGCGTTAACAATGAAACGTTCGTAACTTAATAAATTTATGTATGCTGATAATATGAATGTAAATGCAGGCTTACTTATGAAATTGTTATCATATTTAATGTATTTAACTAAGAGATTTAAGAATGGGAAGGTATATAGAGAGAGAAAGATAGAATAAGAGAAGGTAGGGACAAACAAAGAAAAGCTGAGCTATGTTTGTTTTTGTTTTTAGTTTTTTTAAGAAGAAGAATATAAACTCAACTACACAGCTAATGGAGTGTGTTTTTTGTGTGATCGTTTGTGGAACATGCCATGGACATATCATCCATGCTCGCCACAAGCAGTTGGTTAACATCTGTGCTTAACTACAACAACATCCAACAACATTATTATAATAATATCAATGGACAAGCTCGGCTCTTAGTTGTATTGCTCCGGTATGACATAAGAGATATCGTCCCAGGGATGACGGTACAGGCCCTGCTTGAGTCGCTTCTGATCCATATAATGTCCAATAAAGCCTATGCTGCGACCCAGCACAAACAGCGAATTAATCGCGCCGACATTGATGTACTCTTGTGCCTCCTCACTGCAATGACCAGACACAATTAGAAATCAAGCAGAGTAAACTAATTTTGCAGAGGATTCTTACCTGGTGAAAGAGCCGCTGTTGCGCAGCATATCAACAAAGGCGGTGGCAATCACGCCATCGACATTCAAAATCAAATTTGGTTTCTTGTTCGTTGTGATCTTCTCCACTTCCAATGCGTATTTGAGTAGCGGACACTGTGGGAAGTGCTCCATTACGAACTCCTTGATGATCTTGACACGCACATCGGGATTGTTGATCGACTTGACGCGATGTCCAATGCCCAAAATGAGTTTACCCTCCTTGCGCATTTTGTTAACAAACTCCATGGGATGCAAGTTGGTGTCGTAGGCCTCAGAGAATTGTCTGGCGGATCCATCAAGCGCACCACCGAATCGATCACCCTAATAAGTAGTAGACACATAAGACAACTTTTTAAATGAGGATTAGCTAATCTTAGTCACTTACGATGGTCAGCAGTCCGCTAACGACTGAGGAAACCAAATCCTTGCCAGCACGGGCACACACAATGGTATTGTGGGCGCCAGAGACAGCGGGTCCATGATCCGCGGTGACCATCAAGCACATTTCGAAGAACTTGCACACGTATGAGGGCAGACAGCGCTGGAACCAAAGCAGCGAAATGACGCCACCGATGCCCACATCTTTGTTGAGCACCTCGCTGATTGGCATGCCCGCATACATTAGCTCCTGACCACGCTCATCACAAATCGAGGTCATGAACGAGGCTGGCTTGCGGATGAGTCCCAGCTCACGGGCCCATGAGTAGTCCATGGGCACTGTTGGGGGCGGCACCTCTTCACGGGGCACAATGCGTCCCGTCTTCACCAGTTCGCTGTACACATGATGGATGAGCTCGCCCAGAGTATCAAAAGATTCAGGCACGTATGCGCCAGCAACTTGCAGAGCCTTGTTCTTCGATGTGGCCGTTTCACGATCCGAATTGGCACAGGAACCGGCGTGACCGAATTGTACCTCGGAAGTGAACATGCTGGCGCAGGTGCCAATGCACCAGGCGACCAAGGGTTTTGTGATGCGACCATCCTTGAGAGCAGCGCACACATCGTACTCCTCAGTGCCACCCACCTCACCCAAAAGCACAATGAGCTTCGTTTCGGGATCGGCCTGGTAGCGAAGAATGTGATCCATGAACGTCGAGCCAGGATATCTGTCACCGCCAATGGCAATGCCCTCGATGACGCCATCCGTTGCCTTCGAAATGATGTTGTTCAGCTCGTTGGACATGCCACCCGAGCGGGAGACGTAGGCCACGCTGCCCGGACGATACAGCTTCGAGTGCAGAATGTTATCCAGCATGCCACCAGTGTTGCCAATCTTAAAGCATCCCGGCTTCACGCCGCCCACAGTGGCGGGTCCAATAATGGCGACTCCCTTCTTGTTGGCTTCAATGATCAGCTTGCGAGTATAATTCTCTGGTATGCCCTCGGCAATGATGGCCACCGTACGAATCTGGGGGAATTCCAGCACCTCCAGGGTCGAGTCATAGGCGGAACGCAAAGAGGCAAAGTTGACCATAACATCGACCTCTTTGTGCTTATTTATGGCATCGGACATCTTCTTATAGACGGGAATCAGTATCTCCTTGTGGCCCCAGTAGTACTTCTGCTTGTGATCGCCCGTAAACGGATACACCATGGCAACCACAGATGGTTCATCACGCCTGCATCAAAAATAGATGATTAGAAATGTTCTCAGATCATACCTGTTAAATTTCGATTAGAATTATTAATCAATTAGATTCATTTGGAAATAATCGTAGGGACTATATAATTCACTGTTGAAATACAATAAAATCAGAAATAATCTAAAATTATTACAATTATTCAAAAATAATCAGAAATTATCCAAAATAATCTTTTTGAGTATTGTTGTTTTTTATTTTTTTATTATTTCTGATTATTTATGACTATTTTTAAAAATCAAATTATTTTAAATTTTGACAATCAAAGTAACCAACATAATCAGAAAAAATCAAAAATAATCCGAATACTCAAAAAGATTATTTTTGATTTTTTCTGATTATTTTTGAATAATTGTAAAAGTTTTAGTTTAAATTTGATTTTTGTAATCGTAATTATTAAATAATTGGGCAAAATCTAATATAATCGTAATTTAATCATTAGTTCGACTTTTAAACAAAAATAATATAATTACTTATGATTATGATTACTAATTATTACTTAACAGGTATGTTGTCAAGGTATAATTTTTTTCAAAATCTTCCATAATCTCAAATTTGAGTCTTGGGATCAAGATTGTTGATATGAGACTTGCCTGCAGATGAAATCAAAATCGAGCATAGATTGCACCGCACGCTGTTGCATGCCCCAAACGATGGCTTTGGTTGTGTTGGAGAAGAACTTTCGATTCAAGCTCGATCCGTTGCTGTTGCCCTGCTGATGACTCTTGGTGCTGGCGACTCCATCGCTCTCATCTGCCGAGATAGGTGGTAGTTTAATCGATTGTGCTGTTGTCGAGCGCAAGGCTATTTATTTTTAATTTGTTTTTGGTTTTTTTTTTTTGGTTTTTGGTGTTTAGTTTTCGTTTTTCCCAAAATGAGTGGCAAGTCGATGTTGATGTCGATGCCATTACGGTTACCGTTATCGTTATTATCATGATGATGAGAGCGAGAGCGAGCAAATAGTCGAGAGAGTATAGAATTTCACATACATATACAAATATATATATACACATACATAAACAACATTCAATACAATTACATTAACGAGGACGAACGTTGGATAATATGCGGGAATATGCGAAAAACGATGTGAATTTGGTTTGGTTTTGATTTTGGTTTTGTGGTAGGTTTCGGTTTTTGTTGGGGATTTTGCAGTTCACATGTCGAGGACGAGGTGCGATTTGGCCAAACAAACGAACGAACGGTTCAGAATAAATTGTTTATGGTTTTTTTTTGTGGGTTGTTGATTTGTTGTTGGTTGGACGAGGGCGATCAATGCAAATACATACAAAAGAAATACAGAGAAAACAGAAATATAAATGCAGATCCAGGAACAAATATAAATAAAGACAAAGTATAAACTACAAACACTTATGGAATATAAAGGAGGTTAACGGTGTATCTTGGGTGGTGGGTGAAGGGATTGGGAAATGGGGGAATGTTACCACATGACTTTAGATTTTTCACCTACCGGGACTGAGGCCATCACTGGTAGCTGCCTTTAGATCAGCCTGCGCCTGCTGTCCGCCCGGCAGCAGAAAATTGGCCGTGGAAAACTCAACGCTGGCCACCTGGGGAATGGGTCGCTTGCCCAGCGCCATGCCACAAATGGCGGTCATGTGCGTCTCGGGGCCAAACACGTGCAACGGTATGCCGAGAGTGCCACCAAAGTCACGCATGCGACGTAATCCCTCCTGATAATTGGGTCCAGCACGGCGCACATAGATCGAGACATTGTGCTCGACCAACTTGGGCTGGAACTCGCGCAACGCGGTAATGATACCTAACAAGGTAGAACAAGGTGAAAGGTGATTTAATTGACTTGATGATGTTGAGATAAGATAAGGGCTCCGGCTCTCACCTTGGAAGGTCGCTGCGACATTGGTGAAATTGGCAATGCCACCGCCGGTAATCAGCACTTTGCCATCGGGATGCTTGGGTGACGAGGTCATCAGGTTAAGTATCGTTTTAGCGTATTCATACGTCTGCTGTTCGGAGGGGGCACCGCTATATTCGCCATAGTTGGCCAGCTCCGATGCGCCGCCCAAATCGCAAATTGTATCCGAGTAAATGACACTGGCGCCACCGCCAGCAACCATGGTCCAAATGCGTCCATTTCTGTTCAAAATGGTCAGCTTAAGCGAGGCACCGCTCTTCGCATCCAGATCTGCAATGTACGCCTCCTCTGGATACGCATCACGACCGAATGGCGGTGGATAATCAATTTCGCCCCACTTTGGACGGCATATGAAATCGGCGGTCGAGTCCAGCTTGGCTGCCAAATCCAGTATGTACAGACTATCGGCCGTCACCACCAGAGGATTGATCTCCAGATACGTGAAATACAAGTCGGCAAATGTCTGATAGAGCGCGTAAATGAACTTGGCAATGCGCTCCTTCGTGGACGCATCCTTGACTGCCTTCAGTAGCGTCGTCTTGACATCAGCCAGCGACAGAGCGCTGTCCACCGGAACCTCCAGCTTGACAGCCTTGGCATCCACATCGCCAATATCAACGCCGCCCTGGTGATAGAACAGAATCGTATCCGCCGAACGATGCGAATAGATGCACACGTACATCTCCTCGGCCTGTGAATGATTGCAGATTGTTTACAGAATGGATACCAAGTACAAAAAGATTCCAAGACTTACCTCTGTGTGGGGTATGAAGGGCTCGATAATAAAGTTGCGCAACTTGCCCACCGCATTGCCAATCTTTTGATCCTTGTTTAGGCGTTCGCCAACCCATTGTTTCACCTGATCAAAGTTCTTCTTGACGCCAATTAGTCCGAGCTTGCCACGACGCTTAATCAATTGATCCGGCTTAACCACTAGCGGCTGTAACGAACACAACAACAACAATTAAGATAAATATGCTAATTATAATTATAATTTATTTAATTATACACCATACTGGGGTGTTATAAGTTTGTGCAGTTGTAGGTAACAGGCAAAAGGAGAGATATGCTAAGAGCTAGATGCACCAAGTTTGGTATGTAGATCAAGTTTATTTTACAGGTTTGTAAAACTTATAAAATAAATAAAGACAATTGTATAAGCTATTTAATGGATTTTTACTTTAATAATACATATTCTATACAGATAATTCCTAAGTTCTTCGTGTTTTTACTACTTATAACTTGCATATCATTTTTATTACCCAATTCAAAATTCCATTCTCCAAACCAAATTAAAGTAAATAAAAATTTATATTCACTCCTAGCTGCAGGGCATCTCAAAGTCGTTCACACTTCACTAAAACCCTCTTACTTGTTTGGTGTAAATCATACAATGAACCTATTAGAGATTCCATCTCGCTCTGCCAAGTTCAGATGTTATTAGCGAGATTCGAGATGCGATGCGGCCGAGTGAATGACAATCGCTAAGGGGTCAGTCGAGAGTCTGCGTCATTGACAATGACAATACGCAAGTTATACACTTACAAACACACACACACACACACAGTGAGAAGTGCTTATTAGAAGATCGTACGAGTGTAAATTGAGCAGCAACCAAAAAGCAAAAAGTAAAAAAGAAGATGAGGAAAATCATCTGAGGGCAACGTCTGTATACTATATAAACTCAGGCGATCTCGCTTCAAAGTATAAAACTGCATATTGGCACGTTTTAAAGATCTCCGAGAGTTTCCTCTCGTACAGATCTCCAAGTTATGCGACATTGCATTATGCTAATAATCCCAACTAAATAATAAATAATCAAAACATCAAATAATCACGCCACTCACCGGACATCAAATAAATAAACACACACTCATTCGCACAATGTTTGTTTAGTAGATAAAAGAAAAAAATGTGCGTTATCAAAACGAATTTCTTCGCGCCAATTATTTGATTGGTTTTTTGGGGCCTGGAAACACAGTGTCTAGGGAAATAAAATGATATGATATAGCCCTAAAAACGTGAAAGTCATACAAACAAATGAGATAATATTGTAGTAGTAATCTAATCGAAAGATTTTCAGCCAAACACTTGAATGAAAATGCACAGCATGGAAACAAAAAATGGCATGACAGTTTGCCCATAAACAAAAATTGAAAGTTTTAGTATAGTACATGATCTAACAAGCTAATATATGTAAAATAATGGAATACACTTGAATGACTTTTAACTAGAAAATTAGAAAACTAGAAATCTGAATGAGGCCACATTTTATAATGGAAATAAAGAGGAAATAAAAGTGTGTAAAGAATTGATAGGTATGAGATAATATATGTATTCATTTGTAATCTTATCGGTCTAGCTGCGCGGAAATGGGCCTATGCTTTTGTCTCTTCCTTTTTTCGCTGGGATTATGAATCAGCTGAGAACTCGTATTTATGTTTAATATTAAGCCCTATCGCATATCAATTGCTAGTCCTCAATCAGCCTGATTGCCTTTCAATTCTGTGCTGTATTTATGTTATATATAGAGTGGAAATACTCGCACCATCGCTTATCGCTGATTGGGGAATCATGCGGAGCATTGATGCCGAGTCGAGTGAGTGCGACGCTTAGTCACGACGCGACGCAGCAGCTCACGACGTGGCCTTAGCCGGCTTCTTGGCCCATTCAGGGTCAAGTTCAATGGTGGAATTGCTCGCACACACATGTACTTAAGTTTTGTTTGCTGGGTGGCAAACAGTTTGACAAGCCTTATCTACTGATTTGTTTTTAGTTTTAGACACTCACCGTGGTCAGCAACCAGGGATGATCGATGCTCAATTTGGACCACTCCGTTTCGGCATTGACTGTGGCAAAACGACAGGTGGCTGCGCCGGCGCCGTGCTGATTCAGATGACGATTCAGTATATCCTTGCCGGTGGCTTCAGTGATCGCTTTCGCAGACATGCTGTATTATTTATATTAGTGTGGCTGTAATTAAATATGCACAATTCACATATTAATATTTTAAAATAGATAACATGTAAGTTTTATAATTATGTGTTGTTTATAGGCGTGGGTATTTAAATAACGTTACTGTTGACTTTGGTTTGACTGTGTCAAGTACTTGTTGTATTTTAGCTGTACTTTAAAACTTTGATTCTATTTGCTTAGAATTGATTAGAGAGACGCAACTAAAGGTGTGTATGTATGTGTGTTTGTGTGTGTGGAAGTGCACCCAGTTTCTTTATAGCACCTGCCTTATTATTGACTGACTGAACGTGCGTTTGCGTTTTATTTATTTGTTTGTTTCTCTCTCGCCTTTCTATATGTATTTATACACACATAAATATATACGTATTATATATGAGAACGTTTGGCAACCTGGTGGCAACCTGCGCGCTTTCTAGGCTGAAGTAAACTGAAACCTAATATGCAAGTCCAACCAGCGATGAAGACAAGAACCGAGCCCAAAAGCCGAGCCAGCAACACGATTCCATTCCGAGTCTGAACACGACGACAAGCGACGAGAACGCTTCGCGGGCTTGTTCGTCGTTATTCTGGCTTGTATTTTATGTTATCGCCAGTAAATAGTACTTGTTATTATTAAAAAACAAAATATGTAAACAGTTCTTGATGATTGTTATTACTACTCCACATATTCCAGCTCTTACTGCCACTTCTACTACTACTTCTACTACCATTTCTACTACGACTTCTACTACTACTTTTACTACTACTTCTTTCAAGTGCACCTTAAGTTTGAGCTTGTGTTTCACAAATTCTAATAATATCTAATATGCTAAACTGAACTGAACTCAACTCAGGTTGGACAGTGTAACTGTCGAAATGTTTACAGTTTTACAGACAATGGGATGAAGATGAACCGGTTTAGTATCTTGAATAAGTAAGGGAAAAGGGCAGGTAAATACAATACAACTTTCACCTAAAACAGATTTTGGGCTAGTGAATTATGCAGGTAAATTGACGTTGACAACGACGACGTCGACGACGCTGACGTTTTGGAAACACACACACACACACACATGCAAACTCACACACATATTGGCTTTTCCTGTTTACAACAACTGATCGAGCGACTCGCTGCGAGCGCCGTTTCTTATTCTGTTTCTGTTTCTAATTTGCACACATTTTAGGCTATCGCCTAACAATGAAACCGAATGACTTTGCAAATTTATTGCTTGCGTTTCAAAGCTCCCGCTGCCTTCCGTCGATATCATCGCTGAGGTTGCGGTTGCCAAGTACCAAATTTACATGAGAGCGACCGCGCAATTGTCGAAGTTCACGGCGAATTTCTGACGTGTATTAGGAAATTACTATGATTTCTACTGCTCGCAGCTCAAGTTTGTTTAGGCTGGGCGCCAGTCAGTGAAAGTGGGCAAAATCAATAGTGATGCAATTTCTACTTTTCTTCTTTTTCTTTTTTGGATACCCAAATGCGTCGCTTGTTTTTGGTGCCTGCCACAATTTCGCACGATTTACATGTATGCGTTTGTGTGTGTGAGTGTTTATTCCTTTCATGTTTATTTGTAAATCCAATCATTGCAAGCAAAGATAACAAAGTATATTACAGCACAATATTGTTACACTTCTAATAACTCACTTTAACTATTATGTATTGCAGCAGTTTCACTTTTTCGTTAATAATTTTACACCGCAACTTTCTTTAGCACTGACTTAGAGTGGCCGGACCTTTTCTTTAATATGCATTAAGGTACTATTGCAACCATGTGGCAGCCTTGGTTCACAAAACAAGGTCGCAACCACGGCTGCCACAATTGGCGTTTTTGCGCCAAAACTGGCTCTTTTTTTCTGTTGGCGCAATATCTTTTTTTTTCGAATTGTTTCCTTTTTTGCATCAGTTCAGAATCAGTTTTTTTCCATATTTTAAGGGTGGCGTACATATTTATGCTAATTTAACTACATAATCATTAAATTAAAAAGAATATGTGAAATACTTTGGAAATAAGTATAATAGTTTTTTTTAATTAAATGCAAAAACAACAAAAACTGCAATACAAAGTTTTGGCTCTTTTTAATGTGTTTTTGGCTCATGTCTGTTTTTTTTTTCACAGCCAGCAATCCACAGCAAACTCAATTTTAAAATTTGAGTTTTTTTTAAAATAGGTGTTATTTTATTTATTTTTATTTTTTGGTATTTTGTTGAATTTTCACAGGCATTTTTTATATTTGTTGTATTGTACTTAATGGCAAATAAAAATGAACATTTAAATTGCGCGTTGCCCATGGTTAACTCCATATTAATTCGCTAACTTAAATAGCTAAAATGGCATCACTGGCCAGCACATATGAACGAACAAAACATCTGAGCAACTGCTCGTTCAGTCGAACCTATTTCAAAAGGTTTGACAACCCTATCGAACAGCTGACAAAGTTAATGCTCTCAGAATCGAATCAGCGATAGCATAAGCGATATTGAGTAATATAATTAAACTAGTACTTAATGTGAACAGGGATTGCGGCTAAAAGGAGACTTGAGTGCCGTAATTAAGAAAGGAGCAACCATCTTGCGCAGCACAACAAATTCACACAACAAGGATGCACACAAAAAGGCTGCTGCTGCAGCTTTTGCTGCTTGTGGTTACGACCTGCGCGGGCGTGCGGGGCGACCAGCAAATGGCGGGCAGCAGGGAAAAGGTGCTGGCTGGCCTACAGGAGAGATTCATCAGTCTGGAGGAGTCGCAAACGCTGCCCGAGCCGCACACGCGCGAACAGGTCGAGCTGCTGCGACATTTAAACTTCGTGCCGCCGGCGATAGACTTTGGCAAGTGGTCGGTGGGGCAGACGGTGACACAGATTGTGACGCTGTTTAATCAGCACACAAATCGCACCGTGCATCTAAACTCTGTCGCTGGGCCAAGTCCCGTGTTCTACAGCAGTTTCTTTGGAACGCGCGAGGTGCCGCCGCAAGGGAACACAACATTTAGCGTGGTATTTTTGCCCCGCCAACTTGGTGCCATATCAACGGGTCTGCTCATCCAAACATCCTTCGGTCGGGCCGAGTTTGCGGTGCGCGGCGAGGGCAGCGAGTGTCCCTATCGCCTGAAGCCACTTGTGGGCATTAAGGCGCCAATGAACGCAACACTCACGCCAGAGATTCACATGTACAATCCCCACGAGCGGCCTCTGCAGATACTCGAGGTAAGTGCGCCACTCGACATAGATAAGATATCAGAGTAAATGATTGTAATCCCTGGCAGGTCTACAGCAGCGGCGGCGAGTTTCAATTGGAGCTGCCCAGCGGAGTCTCGGAGGGACCACAGAAACTGTGGGAAATACCGCCGCACTCACTGAAGCCAGTCATACGGATCTCGTTCCATGGACGCACCGCTGGCAACCACAGCGCGTACATACGCATCAAAATAGCCGAGCAGTCGGCGGACGATTCCTCGCCGCTGGAGCATCATCTCAACGAGAATGTGCTAGTCATACCCGTCGAATTCGAAATACTGCCCAGACACGGCGCCTACGCGCGCAATCCCCTGGCGGACTTTGGCCGCCTCGCCACAGATCAGCACGCGGACGCGCTGCGCATCAAATTGGATATGCAAAATCAGCCCGTGGATGCGGCACAGCGTCGGCTAATTGGCAACTATCTGCGCGATATTCCAGGACTCAGTTACGACGCGCACAACGCCAGCATTTTGCTCGATCCCAAGCTGTTCGAGGAGAGCGCCAGTCTCAATGATCTGCTCGTGATTGGCGAGGAGCAGCAGCAGCCGTTCACGGTCATGGTGCGCGCCGAGATCTTCAAGGGCGGCCTGGCCTTTGATCGCAACGTGACGCTGTTCATCACCAGCCTGAACAGCGAGGAGACGCCACTGGAAACACGGCGATCGCTAGTTGTGCGCAATAACTTTGCCTTTCCGCTCATGATATACAATCTCAGCCTGACGGAACCCATTGATTCCGCGCTGCTTGAGATGTCGTCGCTGGAACAGGAGCTGCTGCTGCAGCCGGGCGAGTCCGTGGAGCTGCTGCAGCTGCATCTGCTCAACGAGCAGGCCGCGTTCAAGTCCATGCTGCTCATCGAGAGCAATGTGACGATATTCGAGCTGCCCGTGGTCGCGTGCACTGGAAGATTGCACGTGTCCACGCAGGCATTCAGCCTGCAGGTGCCCACGGACAGGGATTACGGATTGGATCTGGATCTGGGCACCGTGCCATTTGCGGAGAATTCACGCGATGGCTTCATCATACTGCGCAACGACAATCCCATGGCCATTAAGATCACCAACTGGTACTTCAAGCCGCCCATGAATGTCTACTTCCATGCCATGTTCCTGGGCTGCGTGCCCGCCGGCGTCAATGCCACGGAGCCCAAAGAAACGGATGCGGCGGATAATAGCACAAACTTTGAGTTCTGCAGTCAACTCAACGAGGGCGACAGCGCCGTCTTCATGCTGTCCATCAAGACGTATGTGGCCGAGGAGAGTGCGGGCACGCTGAAGGTGTGGACACCCTACGAGCTCATCCGGACGTCGGTGAAGTTCAAGGCGGCGGTGGGACAGCTGGACATTGAGCACGAGCAGCTGCTGTTCAAGTCCTGCTTTCCCGGCAAGATCTGCTCGGCGGTGCTGAGCATACGCTCCAGTTTCCTGCATCCGGTGCACGTCAAGTCCGTGTCGTTTGCGAGTCCTGGCCTGCGGTTCAAGGACTTTAATGCGAAGGGCACCACAATCGGAGCACAGACCCTGACCAAAGTGGGTCGCATCTACTTTGAGCCGTCGGCCGTGTGTCGCGCCACGTGCTACATCCGCCCCACGCTCAACGAGCACTCGATCTTTCCGATTGCCAACAACGGAGCTGGCGGCTCCGCCGGATCCGGGCAGGCGAACAACAATCTGCTGTACGACGGCGTCGAGGTGCGCCAGCGCACCGAACTCTATCGCCAGTTCAAGCGCCAGCTGCACGCCATGTCCCTGACGCTGCACAGCCAGGAGCTGCCGCCGTTGGATCTGGACTTTAGCATTGCCGTCGAGTGGCCCAAGCTGGTGCAGTACCAGCCGCTGCCGCCGACGCCCGCCATCGAGGTGGGCCAGGTGCAGCGCCAGTGGATCACCATGAGCAATCCCACGGCACAGCCGCTGCTGCTCGACTACTTTCTGTCGGATCCGGCGTTCGCCCGCCGCACCCAGCTGTCGCTGCCGCACGAGGTGATCGACGTGAGCAGCAGCAGCTGCTACCTCACCGACCAGGATGTCTTCTCGCTGCCCGATGCGCCCTTCGGCGGACCCGTGCTGCTGCCGGCCTTCGCCACGCTCACCATTCCCGTGCAGTTCAGTGCCCAGCAGGCGGACAAGTATTGCACCCTGCTCCACGTGCGCAGCAATCTCACGCTCTACGAGGCCGTCTGGCTAACGGCGCGTGCCGTCCAGTCCCAGTTTCGCTTTGGCAATCGTCGACCCGGCTCCAGCACTCCGCTGCTCTTTGAACTCAGCCGAGATGCGTTTGAACGCTGCGATGGCACTGTGAAAGCAGCCGAGGATCAGGAGCAGGAGCAGGATGTCGCGTTGACCCACAACGTGGTGGCCACACGCAGCTTTACGGCTCGCAATGCCGGCGTCCTGCCCATTCGGATTGAGGGCTTCCTCATTGGGCAGCGACCATGCAAGGGTTACGGCTTCCAGGTGCTCAACTGCCAGGGATTCGAGCTGCGCGAGAACGAGACCCGCAAGGTGGAGATCAGCTACAGCACGGACTTTACGGCATCCCGCGTGCAACGGACTCTGACGCTCCTCACGAATCTCAGCTACGACATCAACTATCAGCTGCTCGCCCAGTTGCCGGCGGAGAGTGTGGAGCGCTGTGCCGCGACATTGCCCCGTCCCCAGTGGGAGGCGGCGCTGCGCAATGCGGCGCTGGTGGTGCTCCTGGCCACCTTCTGTCTGGTGCTCCTGGCGGCCGTCTTCGATGCGCGCGCCATTGTGGCCCAGCAGAGCGCCTACGATGCAGCACGCTACAAGGGTCCATTGCAGCCCACGTTCAACTTGCGCAACATTGTCAAGATGCAGGTGGCGGAGGATGCAGCGGCGGCAGCTGCAGCGGCCCTCAAGGCGGAACAGCAGCAGAAGCTGCGGAATGGTCAGCTCAAGGAGCTGCGCAAACGCACAACGGCAACGACATCCTCATCTGGCGCGGATAAGGTGATCACGTCACGCAAGCCCAAGTCGTGGACGGCCTGGAGCATGGATCTGTCCGCTCCCGCCACCACAACCGCCCAACCCAAGCCAATGAGTTCGCCCAAGCCCAGCAAGAAGACAACTTCGAGCGTTGCCCAAACGACGCCGTCGCCACCACCGCCAGCTGTGCGGGTGCCAAAGAAAGCGAAGCCCACAACGCCAGTGGGTGCCACGCCCAAGCCAAAGATGGACTCGCCGCCAGCGGAGACAGCGCCACAGGAGAAGACCAAAGTCAGTCCGAGTCAGGCGGCCAAGCCGCAGGAGAATGTGTCCCCGAAAGCAGTCAAAACGAATGTGGAGGCGCCCAAGGAGCGTGTGCTCAAGGAGCAGAACGGCAGTGCCAAGAAGCTGGGCAAGACGCCGGGACGGGAGCGACGCAAGGAACAGAAGCTGGTCGCCCTGCAGAACGGTTTGGCAACGGGTTCAGGATCGAGTGCGGTAACAGGATCGGGCAAGAAGTCAACGGAGCGAAAGCAGCGCAACAAACAGCTCAATTTCAATGGCAACGGCAACGGCAATCTTCCAAGTGGAACGGGCAACATTTCACCGCTGGCCATGTCGGATACGGATGCCATGATCACCTCGCCGTGGGAGACCAGCAGTCGTGTCTCGTTTCGAGATGTGCTCCAAACGAAACCGTTGCCGGCCGTCGACAACGGTCTCAACTGGAATCCGGCGGGCAGTGATCTGGCCAGCAGCCAACTGGGTCCCATTGGCAGTCGCAAGAGCTGCCCACCCGGCGCGCAGGCGGTGACCTCGCTCTGGGAGCCACTGATGACGCCCGAGGCAACGGTCACGAGCAATGCACTGATGAACTCGCTCTTTGATATTTCCCAGCCATCCGCCATCGACATGAACAACATGGACTTGCCAGCTTTGAATGGTAAGCGGTTCTGGATGTGTTGATGATCCTCCACTGACTCTTGTTTCCTTGACTCTTGCAGATCTTTGCAGCAACTTGTATGAACGGGAGCAGACACAGGCGCAGTGGGAACGCCAGGAGCAGTTGCTGAAGCAGCAGCAACTCCTGCTGGAGCATCAGCGGAAGCAGCAGCAGCAGGAGAAGCTGCTGCTCATGTCCAGCATGGAGGGCAGCAACTGGCCAATGAATCACGCAACACCAGCTGCAACTTGGACGCCACTTGGATACGCCGCCTGGCCGAATCAGGCGGTGATGCGGACATCACCAGCGCATACCATAACTCCTGGTGTGGGCGTCATTCGTCCGCCGCCAGGACTCGAGTCCAGTTACAATACCAAGAATTGCCAGTTGCCAGGAGCAGGAACAGGAGCGGGACCTGGAACAGGAGCAGGAACAGGAGCTGCCACAGGCACAACATCAATATCCAATAATAGCAATAATCATATCGATGGATTGGCCACATCGCACAACGCACAACTACAACAACAAGATCAGAGGGGACAGAGCATGCCCACCCAATACGATCCATTTACCTCGCCAAGCTCAATCTGGTCGGACAATTGGCGCCAGCGCAACAATCAGCACATGAACTGAAGGCTCTTATCAAAGCTCACTTGATCAAATTTAAGCAACCAAATGAAATTCTTACTCTTTAGACACTTAGGATTACGCCAAGAGACACCATGAAACATGCAACATGATCTTTTCCAATTTGACTTTTGACTAAATAAACCGCAAAGATTTAATGACTTTCATTATATGTATATGTGGCGAAATGTTAAAATACTATATTTGAATTTATCGAGTTTTATATATGGACAGAAAGGCTTATACTTTTTTTAGGATCAAAGACTCTAATTTTGTGATGGAATAGAAGACAAATATTGTAGCTATTGAGCCAACCCAGAGATACAAAAAATTGTATTCAAAAAAAAAGAAAAGTTCATCTAAGATAGGTCAAAGTTTTGATTACGTTGCAGATTCCAGAACTTTATTTTTCATCTGATTATAAGAAATAGAAAATCCTAAAAATATAATCTGTGAGCTTGGTTGAGAGATATCAAAAAACAAAATAATTGTTTTTGGTCTAATGTTGTAATTAAATTCTGATCGGATATCATAAAGATATTACGCCGAGTTCTGCATCGTTAAATCAAATGACACCAGATATTTGATATACAATTTTTTTAAAACAGCAAAAAAGGCAATTTTTGCATGAAAATGAGGAAAAAGTGCCATTTTGGGCAGTATTAAAAAAATTATGAAAAATACTAGCGAAGAGATATTTGAGGAAAATTTTTTGCAGTCACTATTTAGATTGTTTGAAGAAACTTTTTGCATCAAAACAATTTTTTTTTTAAATCGAGGAAAAGTTGAAAAAGTAGACGTTTAAAAAAATTCTAAATTTTCAGTGAATACCTCATGGGCTAAGGAAAATTTAGTATCATTCAAAAGGAATTCAAAGGACCTTTGCATTGATCAAAATTAGAGTAGAATTTACTTTCAAGGGTGCCAAAATACTTTTGTGCTATACTATACTATATACTTTATAGGGTCTGCAACGCCTCCTCTAAGGCGTTACACATTATTGGGCTAGATTACAAGTGCATAATGAAGTATAACTTTAAACAAACTGCATAACCTTCAGTTTAAATATATGCTAAGCTTTCAATCCAATTATTAGCGAATTACTAAAAATCTTTTATACAAAATATAAAAAAATACAGCGTACAAAAAGTTATTTATAAAAATGCTATTCTTTTATACACGAATAATCAAAATCAAATAATTGTCTATGGGGAATTTTGTTCTTAAAGTGGTTGTGACTGCAGTACTCCTAGTCAAGTAACCTCAGCACTTGTCCTTGTATGTGATGATGCCCTTCTCGATGAGATCGGGCACTTCCACGGCCAGCCAGGGCGCCAGGCCCAATGCCATCGCATGGGCAATGCCAAATTTGGGTACATTGCGAGCCCACAGCGGCTTGAAGTGATCCGTTAGGCAGATTTTACCGCCACGATACATTTTGGCCGTTTTGCCGTCCAGTTCGGGCAATGCGATTTCCGGTGCCGTTGTTGGGTACGTAACGGGTATATCGAATTCGATATCGAATTCGTATTTGAGCAGATTGTGCATGTACCAGCACTTGCCGAACCATTTGGTGCCCTCCTTGTTCGACTCCAGGCGAAACCAATCGCTGCCCGACTTCTTGTTGTTCTCCACATACTGCAATTAAGTGAAATTCTAATTTGTATAACACACTTTTCATATGGTTTTGTTAATCACTTTTACCTTTATCAGCGCTTGATATTCCTCCTTCAGGCGTTGCACCCAAACATCTTTCTCACGCGGACCAGCTCTGATTTGCAGCAACGGTATGCTGCTCAGTGTTTTCCTGGTGCTATCGTCGACCATTTTGTTGAATTGAATAAAAACTACAAACAATTATTACAAATAAACATCCACCTGTATGGACGTGTGTGCGCGTGTGTGTGACACGTCGTAGTAAATTGACAACAACTAAACTTAACAGTTTCCTAAACTGTTATGAACAGCTGAAATGTTATTAACAGTGAGCCCGCATATTTATGCCGGAGAGGGCTGCTGTTACTCGCTCTCCGCTTTGTAATTTTTTTATTTTTATAAGTGTAAGTTTGGATACAGCTGTGGAAATATCAGTTTATTTAATAAAAGGAAGTTTATGACAACAGCTTGTTAAATATTATTTAATTCGAATTTAACAGCTGCAAATTAACATCAAAATGTTAATAATAGAGCTTTAACAGCAATTTGATATATCGCAATAGCGACGAGGGATGGGTTCCATTCTATCGCCCGACCGCCACATTCTATCGACAATTCAGAGCTACAAACGGTAATGGCGCGCAATTTAAATAAAAATTAATTTTTGTTGCGCGTTTGTCACATTTCGTAAAGTGAAATTGTATTAATTAATTCTAATGAAAAGAATTGGAGATTCGACAAAATTCTAGCAAAAATGTTTAAAAAATGTATAGTCTTAAAAGCTTCGAAAATAAAGAAAAAACATTTGAAGCAATTATACAAATGATTGCTTTATTAATTGTTATTCGCATACACATATCTCGTATACATATTGTCAAGTATGTGTTAGTGATATTGAGATAGTTTCCCATAATGTATTGGCATTGAAATCACTTGATTGCTGCAGAAATAAGCTTGTCAGATATTAATTATCGCAACGAATTTTAATTACACCGAACACTACGATACAGATACAGATACAAGTGCGAGTGCGAGTGCTTGCCAGCGAAGAATGCTCGAATATATGTATGTACGTATGTCTGTATGTATTTCGCAGTAAAACGATCTGGCAGGCAATCAACGCAGATACAGATAAAGCGAGTCTTGCGAAAGAAATTCATTTCAGGCATCGTTTCGCTGTGGATTTGCCCTCTGCCCATATATTTTGACCGATGCTCGCGCGATAAATGCTGGCAAATAAAAAGCAAACAAATTATGTCTGCTGATATCCCCCACAACAAAGACCAATAACTGTAAGCTATAGCCGAGCAATTGAATAAACTGCTGAAGCACTCAACTTGACTCGACTCGTATGCAACATCAATTACTGGCATTGACTTTGAATTGTATTCACTACTCACTGCGTTTGCCCTTGGCTCGTCTCATTGCGATCTCTTTTTCAGATACTCGCAGTTAAGTGCAGTGCGATAAACAAATTTAAGAATACAAATGCACTAATGTCCGGAAGTTGGCGACCCATCAAATGCCCATTTTCCTTTTCTGCCAGTTTGTACCTGAGATACATACCTGTCGTCGCCATCAATTCAAATCTAATTAGCTGCCGCAGACTGCACTGCAAATATCAAATCCTCCTCAGAATACATATTTACACATTTATAATGCCCACTGTCGGTCGGACACTGGGACAATCTGGCAGGCAGGCACTCGGACAGACAAGACAGACAGTCTGTCGAGACAGTAGCAGATCACATTAGTTTTATGGTATGGCATATGTGTACGTGTATGTGTGTGCGTGTGTGTGAGTACATATTATTAGAATGTGAACTCTCTAAAATTATATTTATGCCAGGCTGTCGTCGGCTTGGCTGCAATAGCTGATAAGCCGGCGTTATACAAATCGCCATTAGCTAAGTAATAATAAATATCATTTTAATGAAACACACAAAGTTCAATACGACTCAGCTTATCGCCACGAAAAAAACACAGAAAAAAAGAAGTAATTATACACACATCTTATTACGCCTAAATAAAAATGCTATTTAATGTGCATTGTTATCACAAAAGTCATATTTATATTATTAGTATTATATTCTGGGGGTGTTTGTGATCGCTGAAACTGAAACTGCTGCGCGCTGCAAATTTCGTTGCAAATCGCAATTAATGGACTTTGATTTGCCACCCCTATAAAAAGAAATACAGCCAGTTGTACGGTAAATATCCGATTAAAGCGAAAACAGGGAGGGTAACCTAAACAAAACCCAAAAAAATACACAAAAAAAACATTCCCAAGTCAATACACAAAACTAAAAGAAATACACAAAGTGATTATTCGTGTCTTTTCCCAACAACAACAACCGCAGCAGCAGCAGCAGAGGCAGAGGGAACGGTTAATCGCCTTAGAACTTAGCGAGCGGCCGGCTCCCCATGGCGCCTGCCATAATAATTGCCAATACTGTTCTCACAACAGCTCTCACAACTGCTCTCACAACTGTTCTCGCAAATGCACTCAAAACCGTTCCCACTGCCGTTTTGCTGCTCTTTCGCTCTCGCAGTGCGCGCCGCATGACAATCTCTCAGCGCTATGGCGTTGCTCAAGGCACTGCGTCAGCCAAATTGATGCGCGCAGTTCAATCTGATTCGCAGACGCAAACGGACGTATCTAGAGCGCGTGCGTGGCAGCAAAAAATCAGCGCAGTACCTAAAAGTTTTTACCAAGATTCTATAAAGAGTGGCACACGCGCTGTAAAACAAAAAAAAAAAAAAAGCTGACGACAAGCTATTTTATCGAAACCTAATAACAGCAACTGATAAAGAACGCTGAAAAAAAAGTATCTCAACGCCAAGAATTCTCGTGTATCTCGTATCTTGTAGTGCAAAAAACTCGTTTTAACTAAAAACATTTCAGCAAATTGCAAGCCAATTAAAAAGTATAAATAAATTACAAGAAAAAGAGAGGAAAAATCAAGTGCAGGAAAAACTTTTTAAGGGCTGTTGAACAAGTTAACGCGAGTGCCTAAGAAATATTTTTTATTTACTGGAATTGTGTACGGTGTGTGCTCAAGTTGCACTTGATAGCTGACAGTCAGAGTTTTACATATAGTATATAGACAGATCTAGTTGGTAGTGGACATACTACTGTCTACACTCTTGAGGCTCCAGCAATTGCCATAGATCAATTATGACCGCGGAGACACTTAAGCCGTTTATAACGCCGACGAGTGCCGTTAACAATTTTCCGGCCAAGCATTCGGATGCAGCTCACTCGAAACTGAAGATTAGTAAAAATCTCATACCGATTGTGTTGAGTATCATAGCCGCAGCCCTAGTTATTGGCATCTTAAGCTTAACAGTAAGTATTTTAATTCCCTTTAATTTTAAGTTAAATTTCGGGTCAATTCACTAGAAATTGTGAATATAGCTGCATAGCTTGTGAATTTACATTCACATTTAAAATTATAATTAATAAAAATTTAAATTGAAATCG
The DNA here is from genome assembly GCA_037043495.1 of Drosophila recens. Lineage (NCBI taxonomy): Eukaryota > Metazoa > Arthropoda > Insecta > Diptera > Drosophilidae > Drosophila > Drosophila recens. The sequence continues at coordinate 39,315 of JBAMBJ010002962.1, read as the reverse complement.
ACACAGCGAATTTTATGATGCGTGACCGTCAGCCATTTAACTATAATTTGGCAGAAGATACAATATCTAAACAGTCTCAGCTATAAAAACCCGTCTCGAAATTGAAGCGTGTCTTTGGCCAAATCGTTTCCTAATGATGATGCCCATAAAACTCAACGAGCTGCTGATTAACAAATACCAAAGAGATAGAAATAGAAATAGAGAGGAAAAGAGAAGGTAAATCTTAGGTAGCTGAACACAGAGACAAATCGGCTACTCGGCTAAATACAAAAGTATATAAATCTTGTTGCCATAAACATCGGAACTGCTTAAATAGGTGTTAACGGATGAACTGTTTGAAGTTCTGAAGTAGCGCACGTGTTTGCTTATTTACAGATTTGTTTATTTTAAGATTTGTTTTCAATGAGCCAAACAGAGTTGCAAAGTTTTTCAAAATACTCTGTAAACATGTTTGAGAAGGAGTATAGCAAACTAAAGTTTCTTGTCAGAAGTTAAAAATTCTGTTTATTTAATTATAGTTATTAATTTTAATAAAATAAGTTAAGCTATATATTCGAAACAATGAAAAAAAGTGGAGCATAATAAATTGCTGACTCTTTCACTTTACAATGCGACAACAGTTGATAAAAGTCGGCAACTTAATAGCTCTGATGACGCATCCAAAACTTATCTTGGTAGGAAGTTGATTGTTTGCTCTAGATTCCGATTGGTGATTTAACACTCTCAAAGAATAGTAAACATATATAATTTGCATTGTTTTCTGCCAAGAAATGCAAATATCTGCAAAGAACTCGATGCCAGACGGTCGCAGATAGCACACTTCATAGATATATTATCATATTCGTTGAGTGCGCTTGCACTTTGGATTAAATTCCCGTCCAGACTGAGTGCGCTTCGAAAACGGAAATCGTTCAATTGACAATTGACTTGTAAATGACTTGGATTGGATTGGATTGGATTGGCTTCCCTGTTCCCTCCCTGTGACGTGTGCCACAAGTAAAGCCACATAAATCTCTGTTAAGATTTTAATTCAATTCTCTTACTTGAGTTTGGCACAAAAGAGGAATTTCTATGGAAATTGAAATTGACCAGTGAGTGACCCTCATCATGGTTTGGTGAAAGTGGAAACAAAGTTTTTCTGCTGGCGGAACAAGATTACATTGCGTCGACCACTGGGATTTATTGGTGTGGGGATGGGGCCTAATGGGAAACTTGTTTAAATTTCTGACGAAATACGGTGGACAAAATGAACTTTAAGTTGTTGTAACAGAAGTGATAAAAATCAAAATAATTGCACTTAGAGAATTTGTGAAAAGTAATGAACATAAAATTAACTGAAAATGTATTAATAATTAAGTATTTAAATTTAAAGTTTACACAGAAAAAAAAAAAACCATTCTAAAATCAAGTCTAAAATACTTAATTTAAGCCTGCATTTTTTAAGTATGTTTCCAGGATTTAGCTGAACAATCAAGCCTATTTCATGATTAAAATGGGAAAATAAGCCCAAATTACTTAATTCTCTCTAGGCCTCTCACATTTCAACTGGTTCGGTGGTAAAAAACCTGGGTTCGATTCCCCCAGTCAATTGCAGTCAAAGATTCCTTCATTAAAAAAAAATATTTAAAAAATAACAATAAATAATAAATGTTAAAAAAAAATATTTAAAAAAAAAATAAAAAAAATATAAAAAAAAAATTCTAAATAAATAAAAAATTAAGTATTTCATACTTGGTTTAAGAAAATCCGAGATTACCCCACTTCTGACATCGTTTTGGATTGAATTCGGGCTAAATATCCCGGATTTTTTTTTTTTTGTGTAACTATTGTTTCCAACTCGTCGTTTCTCTCAGTGCAGCATTGAATGTCCAATGACAATGGCCTTGTGCGTTATGCTGCGTTTCCATCTCTGGCACATGCTTCTTGTACTGTCTTAAGCTTAATTGAATAATACAATAAACAAGTTCCACACTCATAATGTATTCACACCATCCACAAGAATCCAGTACACATGTGTCTCGAGTACTCAAAACTTGTCATTTACGACTCAAGTTGTTCGTTGGCCTCTCATAACCTGCGAATGCTGAGTTTTGGGTGTCGTTTTTGGACAAGAAACAGACTGAAGAAAGAAAGAAATACAAATGTAAAGATATATAAATGAAATATATGTATATATTTATATGTATGTCTATATCTGTTAAGAAAAGGCGCTGTCAAAATTGAGCAACGCGTTGAAAGTTGCGGCTGCTCGCAGTGAACGTTAATGATCCATTAAGCAGATTATACGCCTCGATGGTAGTGGTAGCTTCTGACTATGTTCTACTCATACCTCTTAATAATGGGAGGTAATGGGTAGCTAGAAATGATAATGAAGAAATTATTGAAATATAAAAGAAAGAATAAGCCTTATCTTACACTAATTATATCTATAAAACTTTGATAAAACATGAATTTTAATTACAGAATTATGTTAATTTAAATATCTAAAGTTCAATATCACAGTCGGTTTTATTAATTAACTGCAGGGTATTGCCTATTCAAGCATGTGCTACTCTTACTTGTGTTTTCTGTTCATCTTGTGCGCCTATTAAAATCTTTCTCTCTTTTTTTTTGGGTTTTCTTCTATCGTTTTCGGGTGTCAAAGTTCGCTCGTTGGGATTAGCCGATGTGTTGTTTCTAGCACCGCCTATCGCCATAATTGAAGCTCATTACAATAATTGTTGAAATTTCACGATAATGCCTTCGAAATGATAAATGAGTTCAAAGAATAAATTCGTACGATTGCCAAACGCTTAGCTTTTCTGTTTTTCGACTGATGTTTACATTATGCTTCTCAATGGTTTCCCTTTTTGGGCGGCATGGAGTATAAACACATGATCATAATGTATATCTGGAGCCTGCTCAAGTGATCTCATATATTTACATATACATTATTTATGACGCAGTCAGTTCCTTAAGTATTTAAGAACCTAAGACTTAAGATCTATATCCATTTTACAGATATGGCAGACGATGCGGGTCCAGACATTGGAGTCGGATCTGAACAGACTCAAACGGAATATGGAAAGTCTGCAACAGAGATTGGGCATTAACTATCTGGACGAAATGGCCGAATTTCAAAAAGAGGTGATTTTTATCAATTTCATAAATATTATTATGAATATTAGCTATTTTCATTCATTCAGTTGCATCACAGTACGAGAATCAAAGTATATATTGTAAATGGGACAGTTGTATTTATAGAAATTGTGCGTTGATATTTAAATATCTTACGAATTCTTTTGGTTTTTCTTTCTGACAAATTTCACAAGTATTTTTACATGAATAATTAATGGGAATCTTCAACAAATCACTTGTCTATAAACCAAAACAAAATCTTTTAAGATAGAGCACTCAATTAATATCTTGTAGTAAAAAAATTTATGTAATTTATGAGGTACATAAGTTAAAATATCTATAGCACTTGAGATATTTACTTAAGCTTGTCATTGAGAAATCCATTTCACTCAATATATAGATACAGATTCAAATACACATACATACATTGAATACAATATAAAATGTATTAAAATAAGAAATTTATTATAATTTTGAAAAGTGACGACAGATCTGATCTCATCAATGGCGTGGATCTATTCAAGAATACAAAACTATAAATGTGCCAATATATGTTTATATTTATGTGTGTGTTTGTGTGTGTGTGTGTGTGATTCTCTAGAGAGTTAGGGGAAGACGCCAGCAATTAAGGCAAATGCCAAAATATACATAGATGAAAAAGTATCTTAAAATGAGTGCGCGTATTTTTAAATATGAAATCACAAATGTATTTGAGAAATGCGCTTTATTAGATGTGGGACAGCAATCTCCTTTCTTCCCACTGACCTCCTCTCCACCCCTTTGCTAGGGTTCAAATGCCACAGAGTCACGTTCTGGCCACAAAGTGTTTGACCCAATATTTAATGAGACATCCACTTTAAATTGCAGTACACAAATATGCTCATTGAGGATCCCAACAAGGTGGATGAGCTAGAAGGCGGCACTGAAGAAGATGATGATCAAGATGATGATGATGATGACGATGATTATGATTATCATAAAGGGGAAGAGGTTGATGATGAAGATGATTATAGCGAATCGACTGCGACCCACGAATCTGAAGAAACTAATTGGAACGAATATATAGATATGATCAATGAGGAAAAGAATGACAATCTGACGAACGAGACCGAATCAACTGCTTCCACCTCATCATCGACATCCAATGAAGATAATGTCTTTGAGGATTTCACCAGCTACAGTGACGCGAAAAAGAAAAGGGAACGGTAAGCTCTCTATCAGCTAAATTTGTATCTTTCAAATAATTAATCCTGATCCATTTCCATTTGCAGTAAGTCTCGATCCATTGCCGATATGCGCAATGAGCTGCAGAGCAACGACGTGGCCCAGAATCAGAATCAGAACCAGGCCAAAATAGAGGAGCATCCGAAGGAGAGGTAACAGCAAACATATCAACTCTTATCTTTTCTCTTACTGATACCTATACTATGTATTTTTTAGTGGTACTGAAACTCAGAGTCATCATCATTCACGCAAGTCGCAGTCACGCTCTCGTCAGGGTCGTCAACGTCTTTTGCTGCGCAGAGGTTTGTCTCTTTTGCATATCTAGTAATCTTTAAAATCGGCTGTAAATATTCCACAAAAATTATGTATTTTGGTGTCATTTGCATTTGTTAATTTACAGGCGAATCTCCTGTTTCAGCGAAATCCGCAGATTCCATTGCCGGCAATAAGCGAAGCGTCGGCAACTCTGGCACGCCGGCTGCACACTTTCATCTCAATCGCATGGCCCCACATCGTGAGTAACCTATTAAAGATGTTTCAATTCGTTTTCCTAACTAGTTTGAATTTCTGTTTAGCTCATCAAGGTGATGCGAGATTGTATGTGGGACATCCCACGGCCAGCATGGGCAACCAGTGGGAGCAACACTTCAGTGTCTACAATGGCAATCTGACTGTGCATCGGGCGGGTCTCTACTATGTCTATGCCCAGATCTGTTACAATGACTCCCACGATCAGAATGGTTTCATCATCTACCACAATGAAAACGCCTTTTTGCAGTGCCTCAACACAGTGCCAACGAACATGCCACTCAAGGTGCACACCTGCCACACCAGTGGACTCATCCACCTGCGGGACAACGAATCGATTCATCTGCGCGACATTCACAAAGATCGCAATGTCGTCCTCAGGGACTCCAACAATCGCAGCTACTTTGGCATCATCAAGATCTAGAGATAGAAAGAGAGAAAAACGACAGAGGAGTCTGTCCTTGGAACAGAGAAGAGTTTAAGCTTTAGTAGTCATCGACTACTCGTGAATACGAATACGAATACAGCAAAAGTAGATTTCTAGTTGTAGACATAGTTTTAATAGCTTATAATCCATACAAAATATATACATAAACTTAAACTTAATCTTACATTTAATCCTAACATAATGCATGCATAAACTATCATATTTATTTTGTAAATATTCGATAAATATTTCTAGACAAAAAAGGCCATAAATAAAAACAAGTCAATGAAATGCGAAAAGCTTAAATTTTTTAAGGTACCAATCAGTTCTCCTGAGATGGGCTCTGAGAGTTCTGAATATATGTATTCTGACAAATAAGACCTGATTTGGGTCTGTTCCTAGAGGTTAAGGGTCCAGATAAACAGTGCTGCCAATTGAGCTTTTTTCCCGTCAAATCTGGCTGTTTTTGAAGACCAATGGCGGGAAAAATTTGTGAATTGCGGAAAGCGGGAATTCTGGCGTTTTTAGAAATGCATTTGGCTTTTTTTCTCTTTTTTTTATGTTGCCACCAATTTCATGAAAATATGTAGCAGCATGGTAGCCACTTGTTTTTTTCTTCTCTCCAGTTAAAAACTGATTTTTTTTAAAGGTGGCAGCACTGCAAATAAGTAGTACCCCATATCGCCTGTCAAAATAATTGACAATAATGTTCTCATAACTGTTGGCATAACTGTTCCCGATCACGTGACAAACTCTCATTGTTATGGCATTGCTCATATAAAATGTTGCATTTATATTCCATATACTCGATTTTCCAACAGAGTTTCCGTGCTAAAATTCTCGTGAGCTAATTTGTTAAAGGCCATACAAAATGGGAAGCTGTAAAGTCCATTGCATTTATGAGAGCTTAATATAATTTGTTTTTGTCTGCAATATATGAAAAATTGAAAGGAGTCTTAATAACTTATTATTAGTTTGCTCGTCTGAATCCTTACCTAAATACATCTTTTAACTCAGAAAACTGTCTTATATTAAATTGATAGTTTTCCCAGATCCCATAAAAAACTGGCATTTACAAAACAATATCTAAAGCAGTCCAGATCTCGTCCATTTTCCAGCTAAATCTTTGAGCAACCACAAAGGGAGGCTAGACAAATGTTGGTTGACCAAATGTGACGTCAAATGGAATAATCAAGTTGCACTCATGATGAATACTTGGCAAATGCATTCAATACTCGCAGGGCAGGTATTTCACATCCACATCCAGCTAAATCCAACGTACCCTGGGCACGGAGCTCGATGCTCAAAATAGATGCAATTGAAGTTAATGTAGCTTTAAGCAGACATTCGCACATACATATATGGGAAGCGAATGTGGATGTGGATGTATAGTAATTGCCGAATGAATTGTCAATTCGCATCTACGAGTAGAGTAACAGGTGGTGCCGATGGTGGTGGTGGTGCTTCCCTCATGAACAGAGGCAGAAGCAGAAGCAGAAGCAACAGTTCGGTTTTATTTGGGTGGGCGGGGGGTGGGTTACGACATCGCCCATGGCTAAAGACACAAACAACAAACGCAAACAGACTGTTCTATTGCCAGTCCTACCCCATACATGTACACACATATACATATGTACATACGCTAACTGCCATTCTGACCATGCGCAGTGTTTCCCAATTAAAATCTCAGTGCATTCAAAGCTGCGCTTGCAAGCTTTTCCCATTTTCCGCAGGTAATACTTGCCCTCAGTTGTGTTTTCCCTCTGGCACATCACAGTGCATCTTTGTGTAAATATTTTCCAAGTGAACTAACACTGCAACTATGGTAAGCATCTTAAGAAGTAAGAAACATGTTTTCTAGACATCCAAAGTAAAACTTTATCGATTTTCAAACGAAAAATCGTTTTGGTCATGGTATAATCTGCAAATTGACTATGCATTTGATTTTTTTTTAAAGTTGGTGGATTCAAATTCCTTTCACGTTTTAGAATTTTTTTCAAACCTGTCACTTAACATATTTTTAAATAATCTGTGCTCTCATAACTTTGACAAAACTTAGTCAATTTCTATGCGGCATGTTAATTTGATCATTGTTCGACCTTTTAATTAATTTTGTATTTAATATTGATATTATTTACTAAGGGAGCTTAAATTTTTTCGAAAATTGGCTATTTTTCCATAAATATCCATTAACACATTTTTGAAAACTTTAAGTTCTCATAGGTAAATATGTCACTTTTTACCCGATTTGAATAAGCAATGTCTTTTTGATCATTGTTTGAGATCTTAATTGATTCTGCCCTTCATGTTTTTAAGTTTAGAAAATTTCATTCTTTTCAAAATTTGGAAGTCTTTCCTATCTCTACCTCTTTTTAAATTTTTTTTAAAACTTTTAAGTCTTCTAGCTTTGACAATTCTTAACTGATATTGAAAAGCAATGTCTTTTTGGTTATTGCTTGAGTTTTAAATTGATTCTGCATTTAAATGTTGTATGTTTAGAAAGTTTAAATTTTTTAAAATATTTGCTATGTTTTTCCTTACATAAAAAGGCATGTCTTTTTGAAACTGCTTGACCTTTAAATTGATTCTGCATTTAAATTTTGGTTGTATAGAAAACTTTAATTCTTTTCTATTCGAGATAGCAAAATGCTCGTATGTTTTCTCCCCAATCTATTAACAAGAAAAGCGCTAAGTAAATGGCATTCACAGAGTCCGATATGAATACTTAATGAATACATTCAGATGCAATCACAATGCTGCTGTGGATAAGATTTCTGCGAATAAAACGAAAGTAACGAAATAAAGAAATAAAAGCTTTTTGCAAGCAACAAGCTTCGCCCACGCAAAGCGCGCTCTGACTTACATTTCCTCTCTCCTTCTCCATCTCTCTCCTTCTTTATTCGCCTCTCACTCTCGTTGTTAGCTTCGTGTATGCTTCGGCTTGAATGTTTGCAAGTTCGGGCTCGCTGTGGTAGTATAAATGTTGAGGAGCGTTGCGATTTTGATGTCACTCTTGGTTCCGTCTTGACTGTGGCTGGTGCAGTGTAGTCCTTGTAGCGAGTCCTTGGAGCAGCAGAAGAAGGCGTAGGAGTGACGCCATGTTGTGAAAAGTGTCTACCATTTTTATTTACACTAAAACAACAAAGAAAACAGATACGCAAAAGAAAAACAAAGTAAATACTGAGCAAATAATTGTTACACATTTGTGAGCGTGCAAATTGAAAATAAAATAATAAGATACAGTAAAAACTACAGGAAAAGTGCAAAATTTTCGCGTCGAAAATTCAGCAAGTGAAGCTCGTGGGCGTCCATTGATTTGTTTGCTGGTAAGCGTGGGCGTTGTGTCAATAAGTCAAAGTGAACTTTCCTCAATCCCTCAATATATGTAGTCCCATAATAGGCTTTATTAAGACCAAAAGAGCCGCTTTTGTCAGTTGACTGGCAACTGTTACAGCCGTCTGCTGAATAAATAATGTCCTCCTTATAAAAAAGTGCGAGCAACTCAACAAACTGTTGGATAACAAGCAAAGCAGCAAAAATCTTCAACCGTGAAAAAAGGTCCACGCTTTGCAAGCAATTTGAATAAATGACGAACCGCTTTTGATGTCCTCAAGCCAAGGCAATTAATTAAGCACGTCGCAGGTCTATATGGTATATTCGCAACTAGCATATACATTTTATCACAGGGTATATTCTGCTCAATCTGTTCGCTCTCCCAATTGAATTTGTCTCAATTTGATTGCCATTTCCCGAAATCAACACTCGCAGCTTGCAGCTCGCGGGGAGCTTGCTGACAAAATGTAATTATGCTTCCCGCTGCTGGAGCCAATTTGCATGACCTGCTGCGGCTCTTGTTCCTGCTTCTTCTCCACACACACTCACACTGCTTGTACTGTCGCATCCTGTATGTATAATATGACTTTCACTTAGTGGCAGCATCTGCTTCTCTCCCTGCTAACTTGGTCAGCACAAAAGTAGGCAACAGTTTTTTTTATCTCTTCGAGGGTTTTTTTACACACACTCGCAGCGACATAAGGTATATAAAATATATAAAACGGAGAGCAGGTTTGATTTCTAAGTAATACTTACTATATAGAAGATCTAAGCAATATATTAATTTAATAGCAAACACAATGATATGCATAATAACTTCGGTTGATGCAGTAATCAAATATTACTCATACGTCTTGTTTTAATTTTCGCATGTCTGTGGAAAAGGAAGAAAGTAGGCCTTCCATTTTTTCCATTTAAAATTTGTATGAAAACTGAATTTTGACAGACAGCCTTGAAGGTGGTTCCATAGTGTAGCGGTTATCACGTCTGCTTTACACGCAGAAGGTCTCCGGTTCGATCCCGGATGGAACCATGATTAATAATCATTTTTTTTATTAAAAAATTTATAATTATGCACCGAGTAAGCTGTTACATCAACTTATTACCTTAATATCAAAATTTTGGTATTTTTGATATAAATCTAATCTGAGAAATATATTCACACAAAAATATTAAAATTACTCGAACAGCAAAGTAAATACAAGAACTGAAAATAACGCGGTATTTGCATAGATTACAGGGTGACCAGAAATAACGGAGACAAACATTTTTAACTATAATTTTACTAAACGAGAGAAATTTAGCAAAGCAACAATTAGTAACGATAGAGTGGATCACTAGTAGTAAGATTCTCAGCCGGTTTCGAAATGGTCTCCTCCAGCTGACATGCACAGGTCCAAACGTGATTTAAAATTGTAGGCCATGGGCCGCAGGTCCTCGGGAGACAGTCGGTTCCATTCCAAGAGCAGCGATTGCATCAGCGCCTCCAAACTTTTGTGAGGCTTAGCACAGGTCCTGGCCTCCAATATCGACCACACGCTGTAGTCCATCGGGTTGAGATCCGGCGAGTAGGGTGGCCATTCAGCAGACGAGATGAAGTCCGGAAAATGGGTTTTGCACCAGTCTTGCGTCATTTTCGCCTTGTGAGCCGGCCAGAGTCCTGTTGAAAAGTCCAGTCCGCATCGCCGAAGTGCAGTTGGGCCCAAGGAATTACCACGGCGTCGAGAATGTCGTGGCGGTACACTTCTTGGTTTCTTTTAACCCCTTGATCCCCGAAAACCAGGGGTTTCTTGTCGCTGGCGCAAATGCCGCCCCAGACAATAACGGACTTCGGATTTTGGCGATGTTTGACAATGGCCGACGTACCCGAAGGTTCGGCGGACCAGATCCTGCAGTTTAGTGGTTGTGAGCCTGCTCGACGGTTACCAGCTTCTCATCCGTGAGAAGGACGCGCTCCTATCGCTGACCTGCGGCCCGACGCTTGAGTTGGTGGCATCTTTGCAGCCGCACGCGCTTGTTTTCATCCGTAAGGATCTGAAATTTTTTGAGCTTGTACGGCTTGAGTCCAAGGTGCTTCTTCGCCATTTACCAAACAGAATCACGTTTCATTCCGGTCTCACGGGCAATTTTCCTCATGGAGACCCTCGGATTTCGCATCACCCGCTTTCGAATGATTTGACGATTGGTAGAAGTATTGACGGTGCTTTTTTTTCCTCTTCCCGGACGATAACCTTCATGGTCAATCTCATTAAAGTGGCGGGTGGCCTTGGACACAGTCTACCTAGGCACCTCGAGCAAACGAACAAATTCACATTTGACGTTTTTCTTGATGAAACAGCTCTAAAATTGCACAACGTTTACTTGACATTCTGAAACCACAGGAAAATTTAACAGCAATGGATAAAAAATGTTGTGACTAGTACAAAAAAGAATGAAGAATACGATAAAATAACATTTAATTAAATCCGGTAACATACTTTTGCTTACGGACATATTAAAGTTTGTCTCCGTTTTTTCTGGTCACCCTGTATATAATATGATTTTCAATACGATTAGCAGCGGTCTATTATAATAAAAAAAATATGTCTACCTGTTGCGCTGCTCAAAAACTTCTGAATCGAAGCATGTACAAAGTAAATCAATTGAATCTCAACTTAAATACCCAGATCAAGATAATGCAAAGATTTCCAGACACAATAATTTGTATGTACTTATATGCGACACTTGAACTTTAATCCAGACTGAGGCGCAGTACAGATTCGTTTAGCTTTGACAAGACAAGAGGCAGTCAAGCAGAAATAATAATATTATAAATGCAATAACAAAGGCACAAACTAAATAATAAAATCAACAACCAAGTGAAAAAGGGGGAAACGAAGTCAGGGCGCTGTAACGCAGCGCAAAACAAGTTTGCCTTGACATTTAATGGCGCTTAAAGGCGACGCACAGTGGGGCCATTGCTGATTTTACTTTGCAAAAATCGTAACTTTTGAACCAAATGAGATAATTGAATTATTGAAATGGCATATAATAGATAACTCTTCAAGCTATGAAATTAATGTTCAAGAAAAGTGCCACGCCCCCTAGATACTTACTTAGGAGCTATCAAAGTTGAAATTTGTGAAATTTGAGAAAAAAATAAATTTTTTGGCAGCTAAAAATAAATATTTTTTAATATTTTTGATATTTTTTGTTTTATTTTTAAGGATTTAATATTTAAAAATTACTTTTAAAAAATTTAAAAACAAGTTTTTTTTTCAAAAAATTTTTTTTTGTTTTCCGGTGTGAAATATTAGAATTTCATATGTCGACCTAATTCTTATGACGTCTATATGATATAGTAGTCCGATTTCAACCAATTTTACATATTATAAATCTGGGGTAGTCTTTTATATCTAGACCAAATTTGGTTTAAATCGGACCACTATATCATATAGCTGCCATAGCAACAATCGATCGAACTATGGAATTATGCCGCGTGTTTTTATTGTGAGGTTGAATTAGTTTTTTTGATTTAACGTAAAAGATTGGATCCAGCCGGGTATATAACCATATATATTTATTTAGAGAAATGAATACTGAAGCGTTTTTAAGTTAGTGTTCTGCTATCCATTTCGATCCATGAGAGTTTTCGTCTACCAAAGTTCAAAAATAGGCAAAATCTTGTGTTCTGCAGGGCCGCAGGTCGAACAACTTGGCAAAAATATTGCTATTGGGGTACGCTTTTAAAAAAAGAAATATACGGATTCGATAGAGAATTCTTTAATGATTAAGAATCCATGAAGGAATTTCACATCAAGTAAAAATTGTGGGTAGTACAACCTTTCAAGGTTGAAGAACTTAAGTTTAAAAATCACTAGATTTGGAATATTTTTGAACTTTGGTAAACGAAAAACCTCATGGATCCAAATGGATAGCAGAACACTAACTTAAAAACGCTTCAGAATTAATTTCTCTTAATAACTATATATTTTGTACCCATCCCGGATCCGCCTAAGAAGGTTAAATCAAAAAAAACTAATTCAACCTCACAAAAAAAACACGCGGCATAATTGCATAGTTCGATCAATTGTTCTTATGGCAGCTATATTATATCGTGGTCCGATTTGAACCAAATTTGGTCTGAATGTAGAAGATTACCCCCCGCTTATATTATGTCAGATTGGTTGAGATTGGTTGGTTGAGATATAGATGTCATAGGAATTAGGTCGACATATGCAATTCTGATAATTCACACCGGAAAACAAAAAATTATTTTTTGAATAAAAAAAAATTGTTTTTAAATTTTTTGAAAATAATATTTAAATATATAATCCTTAAAAATGAAACAAAAAAAATTAAAAATTTTACAAAATATTTATTTTTAGGTGACATAAAATTTATTTTTTTCACAAATTTCACAAAATTCAACTTTGATAGCCCCTTAGTGAGTGTCTAGGGGGCGTGGCATTTTTCTTAAATACTTGTTTCATAGGTTGAAGAGTTATCTATCAAATGCCATTAAAATTATTCGATTATCTCATTTGGTTCAAAAGTTACGATTTTTGCAAAGTAAAATGAGCAACGGCCCCACTGTGCGACGTCTATCATAAATTCCATGGCAATGTATGGCGAGTATGAACCACAAATTGAGTTTAGAGTGGGGTTGGCTTTACAGTAAACTATGGCCAACTGAGCGCAAAAATGGGTGTGTATACCTTTTCTTTAAACCATATGATAGAGAGACAGCCGAGCAACAGGCATAAGCGAACACTGTGGCGTATACTTTATATATATTACGTATACGCAGAGTAGAGCATTTTTACTCTGATAAAAAGCATAGCATAGTTATGTGTGCGAACTTTGAAGCAGCATGAAAATAATTGTCAAACGTCCAATGTAGAGTTGAAAGCGAGCATTGTCAACGTTGAGGAATGTTGGGCAAAACTTGTGCTTGAAATATGCACACACATTGGAATTTTATTGATTTATCTGCGGTTGCTGCGTCAGCAGTTCATTAGTAGTCCAGAGATGAGAAAATAATTGAAATACCAGCCGATGCTCACTCCAATTTTACATAGTTATGTCACCATGAAATTCGCATAATTGGAATGCCAGAGGCCACAAAATGAACTACTTACGGCCAGGTGACAATGACACCTGATAGCTGATAACTGAGACGGTCGCGAACGCTTTAAAGTGTAAATGTAATTAAAAGTTTCGCCTAGGGTTGGACATACATAAATTTATGATTTTACGCACCTGAAACGTGCCATGCATAAAATGTTATTAATTGGTTATGCTTGATCCTTTCTACTTTCTGCTTTATCCTTTTACTTTTTTATGGCCCCAGCAGTCGCATTAAAGATGCTCGTTCAATTTGTTGCTGCCGTTGCCTGCCTGGGGCTACTTGCCTCAGTCCATGCAACGCCGCAACGTGCCGCATACTCGCTCCAAGCGGCCGTCGATGAACTGCATCGCCGTGAAGCTGCCAAGTATCCGCTGAATGCACCGCCTCCCTCGACCCACTTCGGTGCGGACACACTGGACGACTGGGATGATGGTGAGTTCCTGATTTTTTCGCTTTAAATTTAACATTAAAATGGTTCAAGTAAAGTGCGGAATAAAGGTAGCTTGGAGTTGGGAATTGTCGAGCAGGGCCTGCACTCGAGTAGCAACCATTTACATAATTGTTATTAAGTAATTAATCCCTTAGCACAGCTTATAGAATAGTTTACAACACCCCTGAATGAGTGCTATAATTAATGGCAACAAATTCACAATTATTGTATGTAAGAATCAACATTTTAGCTGCACCTGTCTGAAATTTTTAAGTCGTTTATAATTTTCTTAAGTATTATTTTTATTAGATCCAAATTAATTAATATAAATAATTGCAGAAAAGTTTAAAAGATTTAAAAATAATAGTATTTCTTACAAGAGAATAAAAATGGAATAAAAAATAATAATACTCGTTACAAGCGAATAAAAATGGAATTTCCCTCGTCTGATAATTAATTATTGTAGATCAGATTATATCAAGAGTTAGTTTTTAGTTTTATCAATACAGCTGCAGAAACTTGATTAAATTGAGTTGAACATATCGTCAAATTTATTACAGAATAAAAAAGTTTTATATATGTGCAACTGATTGTATTTTAAGCAGTCGTAATATTATATATAATACATATAATATAATAATTTAATTTCAGTAATAATCACAATCCAATTAAAACCAAAGTTCCTAAGTTTAATAGAGATAGCTAAATTACAAAATATTTTTTTCTTGTTGGAGAATGCATTTTTAACCAAAATTGAATTCACCTAGAGATATAGAAATAGTTAAGATTTAAGTTGGTGTAAACATATAACAGGAGAGATTAAAAAATATTCCATTGATATATACCTATAATATTATATTAGATTTATTTGTCAACTTGGATACGTTAAAGTTTCAAGCACCGACGTGGCTTAATTCGAGCAAATCACGTAATCAGCAGCTAATCTGAGATGGCTTGTCAGGTCAGGTCAGTTCAGGATGGGAAAGCTGTCAGCTGCAGGAAAGCTGAGACCAAAAAGGGAACGGGAAATCTAATCCGTAACTTATACCAAAAGAGATAGAGAGAGAGAGAGAAAGAGAGAGAGAGAGAGAGGGAGAGTGACAGCAACAGCTGAGCCCGCATGTAACAGCACGTGACCCACCGACTTACCCCTTACTCCTCGTATAACAACTGCCCCTTTCTGCCCCCTGCACCATGTATATTCTCACATATTTACACACATTTTTATTTCTATTTTTGTACATTTTCCTCAATTTTTGCAAACTCTCCACACCGCTTTTCCTACGCTGCACATTTGACAGAAAGCGATTTATTTGGCACTGGCAACAAGTTCAATAAGAATCGGAATCGCCATAGAATAAATAAGGCAATTGCCAAGTACTTAGAGCGCGATAACGATAAGAACTATGAGTTGTCACCGTTTTCGGGCTATGACTTCGATGATGAACGCGACCAGCAAGCGAATCTAAATTCCAATGCCAATTCGAATCTCTATGTGGATGAGAAACGCAAGCGTTCGTCGTCGCCCTTTAGGGAACGTGACGAACAATACGGTAAGTAAACAATACATACGTAGATACACATAGATACGCATACATTCAGATATCTATAGCATAAGGGGATTCAGATTAGATGCGCGTCCAGTTGAGTGCTTTGAATGGATTGGGATAACAATGCTTTTCACTTGTGAGAACTGAAACCACTTAGCTTAGATTAACTGCCAATGTGTGTGTGTGTGTGGGAGAGTGTTGTAGGTGGGTATGTGTGTGTGTTTAGGCTCTCTACTTTAAGTCAATGATAAATGCAACGATCTGGAAGCTCAAGAAAAGCCACATATCCTGGCTGCCTTCCTGTCATTTGATTTAATGGCTCTGCGGCCGAGTTTGAAAGAAAGCCAACAACTTTATGCGTGCACATAAAATAAGGCTAGCAGAAAGCTAACAATCGAGCAAACACGACTGTGATAGACCCAGTACTTAATTTGTAAAAAAATAAATAATTTATAAAAAAATGTGTAGAGAAAATTGTTAAATTCATTTAAAAAATATAAAAGTCACAAGAAGATTAGTGGAAACTCTACAGTCGAGCAAACTTGACTATCACAGACTCCGTACTTATTCTGCTAAACAAAATATTAAAGGAATAATTTATTTATAGAAAATATATCGAGCCCTTTTTGCGGATATAACGTAAGCGACATTTTTCCGAAATTTGTTTTCTAATGCAAATGTGTTCATTAATATTAATAGTATCTACACTCAAAATATTAAACTTTAATTGTTTATATTTCCGGAGATATTGGCTTGTCAACTATAACGTAAGCGACACATGACACGAAGAAATCAACTTAACGAAACCTAAAAACCTTTCTCCTGTAAAATTTGCTTTTTGTCGCTTACGTTATATCCGCAAATAGGGCTCGATATATTCATTGAAAATTACTAAATTTAGTGTGTACAAAATTTTTTAAAAAAAAAAGGTAAAAGTAAAGTGACAATTGCATTGCAATTTTGAGCACCTAGTTGGTTTTTTTTAAATTACTTTTTATTCATTTTGTAGGACAAGATTTATTTGACTTAGAAATAGAGGAAATGACATACAAAGTTTGGTGTCTCTAGTTTTCATAATCTTTGTTAATGCATGGCTATAACGACTCGAATGGATCAAGAATATATTTTCCCGTTGTGATAATTCCGTTTTTTACCAGATTCTATCGACAAACTAAATAAACCCCTTGTACCTTTTTAGTACAGGGTTCAAGAAATCACATATTCAGACTCACACATGCGCACACAATTAATTATATAATACAACTTAGATTTATGGTCAAGTCAAGACGGCCTGTCAACTCGACCTGTTAACTGTCGCCTGTTAACGGATTTGGTGTTAACTGATTTAACTGAAGGTCAAAGTCAACCAAAGTCACATTTGCTTTTGTTACAGACACTCCAGTCTCAACTCCCGTTGGCGGCGCATCCGTTTTCCGTGAACGTGAGAATCTGGGCAATGGCAATGCCAATGGAGATCATGCTGCTGGAGATGGACAAAGTCACAGTGAACTGACCGAGCAGTTTCTGCGCGAGATTGAGGAGGCCAGTGAGCACGAGCGTCAGGATCGCTACAAGGCCGCGTTGCGGCAGCTGTGGGAGAAGTATCAGCAGCAGGAGAACGAGCTGCTGAGCAATGGGGATGAGCAGCAGGAGCAGGACCAACAGCTTTTCGAGCAGAAGAAGCGCATGCGGATGCCGCCATATTATCTGCTCATGCAGAAGAAGCGCTCGTATCCCGTGCTTCCCTGGTTGCCCTACAACGCCGACAAGAAGAAGCGTTTCCCAGTCGCCAAGCGAGCGGTGGCCGAATCTCCACTGGCCAAGACGGACGAGCGCGTGGCCCAGGAGCTGAGTGAACTCTTTGGCAAACCGGTAAGTGACCAGCAGCCCGAGGAGAAGAAGAAACGTTCCACGGAGGAGCAGCTGAAATCCGCATCCACAACCCATCAGCCGGAGACGGCAGCCACGGCCACGGCACTGGGTGACATGCGTCTGGAGATCAACTTCCAGCGGGTGAATGTCACCAATGCAGCTCCCAAGGAGACGCCAACTTCGCCACCCGCCAAGGCGGCAGTGGGCACTGGGGAGATGGTGATGCACGGAGGACACGCTGGCCACCATCGCAAGAGGAGCGAGCATCACTCGGATGAGGAGTACGGGGAGCATGACGAGCACGACGGCGAGGGTGAAGGCGAGGAGAGCTCCGACGAGGATGATCACGACGAGTTCGACGAGGATGACGAGACTGAGGGCGAGGGCGAAGGCGATGCCGGAGATCGACGCCGGAAGAAGAAGCGTGCGGCGAGTGCGAAGCATATGCATGGTCCAAGTGTTGGCCACCTGATGCTGCGCGCCAAGAAATCCATCGATTGGTCCCAATACTTTGGACTCGATCGCAAGAAGAAGTCCGAGCAGCTGTCAGAGTAAGTGCATCATTAGATGGATGGTAGATGGAACATTTTCTCCAACTTCTCTGCTTACTTTCAGCTCCTCCGCATCGAAGAAGGACAACAACAACCATGAAGATGTGGAAGAGGAGAAGAAGAAGCGCGAAATTGATCCGGAGAAACTGGAGAGCATGGACAAGAAACTGCAGTCCATTGAGGACTTCATCATCGATGAGACCATCAAGTATACGGGCGCCCATGAGGGAATCAACAGTCAGAATGACATACGCAAGCTAAAGGAGCACGTTCTGTCTCGCTTGGCCACCGCCTACAGTCTGGAGAAGATGCGTCGGGCGCTGGACAAGCTGCGTCAGTCGGTGGATATCGAGAATCATCTGTTGCGCAATGTCATCGAATCCGATTCGGAGGAGAATTCCCTGGACGACCGCTGGTCATCAAAGAAACGCTACAGCGCCAAGAAGGAACTGGCCGAGGAGCAGGCAGAGTAAGTGCATCCAAGTCACCTGATCCACATTGAATACTTGAATATATGTATACTCTGTAGGGACTCACCGCAGTCGAAGAAGAAGCGCAGCGGGTATATGCGTTACCCGGAGCCAGCCAACAACATGGAGGAGGCTCTGAGCTTGACGGGATCCCCCTACGAGCCGCTGAACGATGCCTATCTGGGCAACAAGAACTACATCATTGGCTCCAACCAGTGTCCGATTATTGAGTCCATGGCGGAGCGTTGTCGCAGCGTCGATCTAATCTCCGGTGATCTCAACCAGGAACTCCTGCCACTCTGTGGCGTCCATCAGATTTGCTATCTCTGCGTAAGTAGTCCTGCCTGGGAATCAAGACTTGCGAAAAGGTTTTATTAGTTGGGTAAAACAAGAATTTTAGTTCGAAATTTAATACATACCGTCCAACTTCCCTAACTCGAATCACCACTATCCAAAGAATAGGTTCGAGTTATGGAGATATTCGACTTATAGACAAACAAATTTTGTAAAAAAAAAGGTCTGATTTTTATAGAATTTTGGCTAGATCTGTTTTGGGTTTTTTTATTTTATATTTGTGTGCTAAAATTATTGAAATAAATCCGCTCAAAATTGCATAGATAAAATTAGAAAAGGCAAAAGAATTTCAGTTTTTTATAAAATCTTCTAAAATCTTGAATTTTTTTATTTTATTAGCATTTATTTCTTCATGGTTGTTCAATTGAAGTTTTAAGTAATTTAAAATGATAGACAGTTGATTGAGCTTCATTCTGTTTAATAGGGCACCTCCCAAGTGGCCTGCGACTATCAGTATCTGGCCGAGGCGGACACCATTTGTGGCAGCAGCAACGATTGCCAGGCAGCGGCGCGATCCGTGCTCATGATCCTGCGCGGCACACCGGGAAGACAGCTGGGTCCACGTGAGTGCTTGAAGAATCCGTGCTTGTATCGAGCCATGCGCGAGATCGGGCTCTAAATGACCTGAGAGAGCTGAGAAAATCCCTTTCGCAACGTCCTTTTTGTGTGCGTTTAAAACAAACTCAACAACAAATCTACTAAGAAATCGTAATCGTAAAAACAAAGAAACTTTGCTGAACTAGCAAATCAAATATTTGATTCAAAATATATATATATGAAAATAATTAAATAATAATAATAAAATATTTGGATACATTTTACTGTTGCATAGACAGAGGCTACAGTTCAACTAGAGTTTATCAGAGAGACCTAAACCGAAACGGAATTTGATTTGAGATAAGAACAGAAGAGACGAGCAGAAGATTACTCCATAACATATACCATATCCATAGACATAGCCAAGCCATATTTGTATTTGTATATGTAAATTCCATATATACTCCATAGTTATATTGTGTTTTTTTCGCCAAGCAGTAGGCACCACATATAGTCGTAATCCTCGTCTATATGTTCATTTTTGGAACACACATTTAATAATCAAATATATACAAGTGTAATCGACAAATATATTAAATGTCATATTCGTAAATGTATTAACAATTATTAAATATGTGTAAGCGTTCCAAAAAAAAACCCAAACAAACAGGCAGCTTTTAATTATGGCCCATAGAATGCTTAAGAGACTAGACAGGCAACAACAACAAAAATCAAATTTTTAAAAATATTATAGTTTAATTATTTGTAGAGACGCAATTGATGATATGCATGTGAAGACACACAGAAGGAAAATCAAAATAAAAATATTCAAAAACCATACTAAAAACAGATACGTATAATTGTCCTAAAATAAAGAATTTTTTAAATTAAATAAAACCGCAGCGAGCCCCATTAAATGAGAAACATGTAGAACAAAATCAGGCAATAATTGTATAATTGTTAACTGACAATTATCGAATAATATTTTAGCAATTTGCTGTACACACATAACAACAAGATTTGCGGCTTTGATTGTTAAATTTCATTTTTTATTTTCGATACGAGTTCTCAAACGTTATTTATTGATGTCATTAAACAATAATATATCTTCATCACATTTATATTTATTGTGCATGATCAAGTCTACGAAAGAGAACATATACTTAAATGTGTTTCAGTGTAAAAACAATAAATGAAAATAACTAAGACAAATATTCTCTTAAAAAATCTATAGATGTGATTATATAATATACATAAGGAAATGCTAAAAAAGAATACAGTAAAAATGGAAACGTTAAATTAAATATGCATTGTAATAAATCAAAATATTATTATAAACGTATTTACATATATTAATGTATGTATATGCTACAGTTTGAAAATGAATTTAAAGAAAATCTTATATGATATATATATATATACAGTTATAAATGTAAAATATATAAGCGAGGTCTCACACACTGCGTTTTAAAATACTTCAAATGGTGTCACATTCAATGTATTTAAAAATGTACCCAGAGACCTCGACAAAAAAAAATCCATGTGTATTTTTTCTTTTGGTTCAGAGAGGTTTAAAAAGTTCGATACTTTTAAATCAATATGAGTATAAATTGGAATTTGGCGCGCGCATCGTTAACAGTGTTGAACAAGGCAGGCGGAGCACAGATGCTTTGAAAAGAGTTCCCATTGCTCCAATTGTCTGATATAGAGTTGTCGAGCTTTTGAAATTGCCACATCAGAATTAGAGTAAGTTGTTGCTTTTTGTTGTGTGTTCAAACAATAACATTCAGATTATTGTAAAAATTTTGTTTTTAAAATCAATAGTATGTGTTAAATTAATAATAACAGCTTTTCGCTCGTCTGGCCCCACATGCAGAAGCCAATGTAATTCCAACATAAATTCGTCAAAAGTTGAACACGTCAGATCAATGTGCAGCATCCGTTGCCGATAAAAGCATTAATCAATCGGAACCGGAGCAGAATACTTATCTAGAAACAACGAAAACTTAAGGCCACAAGAAAGAGTCGCATTAAATAAACCATAGAGCTAACGACGCGTCATCAATTTTGACGGCAAAGACATAAATACATATTGCAATGTCGGAAACAAGCATCGATGTCAGCGGGGAGATGGAGGTGCCGAAGCGTCCAGCTGGAGGCCAGAACAAATGGGACATGCAAAAGTACGTACCGACAACATTTATATTAGATAGAGAGATTCTGTCATCAAGATCTAATTGAGTCTGTACAGAAACCATTTCTACTATTCGTCTATTGGTGGTGTAAATTGTTATTACTCTAAAACAGCGGTGGGCACGCAGTGGCTCCCGGGAGCAGCGACTGCTCCCAACTATGTTTCTGCCTAATCGGCGCCGTGAAGTGCATCGCTGTTGATGTTGTTGTTGTGCTCCCGAAATCAGATTTCGTGCCCACCGCTGCTCTAAAAGAATTTCTAAATTTTGTTTATCAATCTTTGATTCTAATCTTGCTTCATTTATGTTTCCAGTCTGCCCACGCTTCAAAATCTGCCCTCGCCCTTGGAGTTGATACAGACGATACGTCAGTCGCTGCGACCATGGACCGTGTTCTTCAACATTAACAACTTTAAGACCGCGGTCAGCATGCCGCGTCTCAACAATCGTGTTATGCGCAATCTATCATATTTTCAAAGCAACTACATATTCGTCTTCATTGTGCTGATGATCTACTGTCTGTAAGTGGCAGCTTCTCCCTTTTAAACTCTAACAATTGCTTAATCATTTGTATATCGTTTGCATTATAGGATTACATCGCCGCTTACTTTGCTGGTGGTGGCAGGCGTTGCCTATGGCTGCCACAAGATACGTTCAATGAATTCAGATTTCACGCTAATGGGACACTCGATATCACCGAAGCAGCAAATTGTGGGTCTCAATTTGTGTGCGGCGCCGCTGCTGTTCCTGGTTGGAGCTGGTGCCGTGCTCTTTTGGACACTGGGAGCTTCCTGCTTTGTCATCTTCATGCATGCAGTATTCTACAATATTGATGCCATTGTAACGGAGGAAAACGAGGGATTCCTATCGCAGGTCGTC
This sequence comes from Drosophila recens, assembly GCA_037043495.1. Taxonomy (NCBI): domain Eukaryota; kingdom Metazoa; phylum Arthropoda; class Insecta; order Diptera; family Drosophilidae; genus Drosophila; species Drosophila recens. The sequence continues at coordinate 16,741 of JBAMBJ010002962.1, read as the reverse complement.
TAAATCGAAGTACTTGAATCATCTGTTGCAAGATATATGCCGCACTGGGGCCTTATTAGACGATAAGTTGCAATATATTTATATATATATATTTATATACCGAAGCCGATATGTAGTTAAGTTTTATCAATAACGAGCACGTTGTGAACGACGTGACAACGAAAATATACAACGACAACAAACACGAATTCTTTTAAATAATTGCACATAAATATGTTTGTATATTGTGTACTTAAATTGGCATTTGGCAAAAGTATTGGTAACATTACGTTGGCCTTTTGTTTTGTTTTGTTTTGTTTTGGAATGGTCGGAAAGTATAATACAGTAAAGGTATAAAATATAAAATCATAGCTAAAAATTCACTGAGGTATTTTAGAATTAGAACTAGGAATGCTTAGTTAGTTTTACAAAATAGATAAGTCTCTTGGTCCTGTGGCATGCTCAGCTGCTGCTCTAGGCATACTGCGAGAGCGTTGTCGTCTCCTGTTCCTGCTCCTCATCGCTGGCATTCTGCTCGAGCTTCTCGAAGCCGTTGCGATCCAAAAGGCCGCCCAGCTTGAAGCCCTCGGTCTTCTCCCAGGCATGCCGGCGATTGTGTGTGCCAAATGGCAGGCAACCTGTTTCAACGGCAAATGACAAATTAATTGGAATTTACGGAACAACACAAATATTACACAGAATATGTACATGCTTGGATTAAATACGTTCATTCTTGCGCTGCAATTCAAAATGATAAACAAAAAAAAAACAATAAACATACTTAAAAGCAAGGCTGCAAATCTTCAATTTAATATGATACAAGATACAGAAGACTAAGCCTTGCTTAAAAGTACGCTTTTAAATTTGTATACATTTTTGTGTATGTGTATTTTGTATAAAAATATACCTATATATGTATATATATATATAATTTGAAACACAGAAAATGAGATTACATACATGCAAGAACACAATACTGTCACATATAAGGAATGTAAGGGAATCACGGAAATTAAACTTAAAATTAACCACAACTATGTATATAATGGATGGATTCAATTGAACTTGATCGGATCGGTGTTAGCACAGACTTTGATTGGACGAGGCCAGTTCGCGATAGACCAGATCGCTAGGTGGCATTGCGTTGCTCGCTTGATTACCTCGTTTGCGACGACGCGCCCATAACAACGCCAATGCAAATGTGGAGCCAGCAAACAGCAGCATCAGCGATGCCACCAATATAGCCTTGCCACTCGGACGATGACGTGCCGGCGTCGTCGTAGCTGTCGACGAATCATTTACACTGCTGCTGGCTTTTACAACAGAAAGGGACATGGGCTTGGCCAGCGATTTATGCATAAACTTGTGTATACGCATGGGATTCAATTCGGCCACATAGATCGCATTGCCGTCCGCTGTGACGGCCACGTCATGGGGATTTTGGAACTCCAGATTGTTGGGGCCAAACTTGGAGACCAGTTGTCGTGTGCGCATGCTCAGGACAAAGCCATGCACTTCGTTGTAGTGCTGCGGAGACATTCCCAATTCCGCGGTGGGTCCATTAACAATCACCAGCTGTCCGCCTGCCAAACTTTCACATTTGAAAAAGATTTGTAATTAATTGATCAATTGCACTCACCAGCTGCTGGTGTATAGGCCATGCTGAACAGACGATCGCCAATGAGGGGATTGTGATATTGCGAGTGAAAGGTTCCATTGTTCGAGTAGAAGCACTGAACACGCCCATTCTCTCGATCGGCGGCGCACAGCAGCTCCAGCTCTGGCACGAGTGTCAGAGCATGCGGAATGGCAAAGAAATTGACCGGTGCCACATCATAAGAGTAGCCGGAGAAGGAATTCTGACCCCAGACAAGTATCTGCTCGCCCTGCTTCGAGTACTTGACAATGCGCGCATTACAATAACCATCGGCTACAAAGAAGTCACCATTGGTGAGCACGGCCACAGCGGTGGGTTTGCAGAATTTCTTGCCACTGCCAGGATGAAAGGCGGTGCCCAGCGTTAAAAGGGGCGTGCCATTGCCTCCACGCGGCGGGAATTTGAATACCTGATGCATGGCCACATCGGTAACCCAAACATTGTCCTCGTGATCAATGTTCAAGCCGTGAGGCATGTAAAAGCTGTGGGTATATTAAAGTTGAAATCAGACACAAAAGATGCACTTGGATACACTTTGAGATACTTACAAACTTTTACCCCAGGCGTAGACTACGCTGCCAGATTCGGATTCTAGGCCCAGCACAGTGTTCTCTTTAATGGGCCCCTTGTTGCGCTCCTGATACACGTTCGAGTTGTCGAATGTAAGCTGATTCCAGATGCGATCCACTCGGTGAAATATGACCACGTTTCCAGCCTGGTCGAAACTAACTGCCGTCACTGCGCCCAGTTTCACGTCATTTGCTGGCCAGGCTTGCTGGTAAACATATGCTGTAATGGGAGGCGTGTTAATACATATATCTCTTGGTGGAAATGGATCGACACTTACTTGTGTTTAGTTTGGCAAGCTCTGTCTTGACATCGATGACTTCCTGCTTGGCGCGTTGTTGTTGCTGCCAATTAATTGGGGCTGCTCCGCCGCCTTTGATCATTTGCTTTAGCTGTTCATCGCCCAATGCGACATTCGGCAGATAACGCTGCGTACTTTGATTCTGTGATACGATTGCAATAATCAGCATGTATAAATTAGCAAAATAGATTTAAATTTGCCACGGGAGCAAGTACACATACACACACACACAGATGCATACGTGTGGGTGTGACGTCACAATACAAAATCAATATGCAAAACATCTGTGTGCCCATTTAAGGCAGAAAACATATGTTGCCTCGATATCTGTTAAGCATATTAATTATTTGTAGCTATCAACTTACCTCGGTGACTGCAATGGACGCTATTAAATTGGGACAACAGCTCCAAAGGATGCAAGTGGCCAGAAAAATGAAGCAGCTATGAGTGCAGTTGTTGCGGTTGTTCCCCATGTTCTCGTATGGAACTTTAGAGCAAATCACGTGCAACTGGAATGATGCGTTTTATGACTGCGCTTACAGCTTCGATTCACCAGCAATTTACACAACACTTATAGAATTATAACAAATAAACAATTACGACGCTGCAGCAGCCATTTTAACTGGTTGAATGCTTAGCAGTGCTGCCAACTTTTGTTTGAAAAAAAAGCTGGTTTTGACGGGAGGAACGATGCAAAAAAGCTGAAAAATTTATTTAAAAAAGCCATGATAAAGCTAGTTTTTCAATTCATTAATTTCTGTTTTTTATCCCGAAAAGGGTAGAGTGGGCGCACAACAACAGTTGTTTATAAATAAAGTGAGCCATTTGAGCAGCAGCTTGTCATCATTCTCCTGATATGATAATCCCGTTCTTATCATCCGCAAAATATATTTAAATATATTTTATATTTTTGATATAATTTTAATTTTTGATTTCACAAGATTGACTTGGCTTCTCGTTTGACCAAGGCAACTACATATAATAAATCAATGTCAACCTTAGCCAACTCTGCAAAAATATTGTTGCCCCCAGAATCCTTATAGGAATTGACTCCAATCTAAAATTTTGTAGTGCTGTCATTATTTTGCCATTTCACAAAGCGAATTTTGTTATATTGGGTTTTAATTTCACCTTTATTTAGGCATTTACAAAAAGATCTGAAAAAAAGCATTTCAACAAACAAAAAAGCCGTAATTCCCGCTGCCCGCTGTTTACTAATTTTTCTAGCAAATGGCCTTTGAAAACAGCCAGATTTGACGGGGAAAAAGCGACTCTGGCAGCACTGATGCTTAGACAGCTGTTAAAGTGACCAGACCTCCGGCTGCTGTAATGCCAAAACTATAACAAAGTTACGGTCACCCTGAATAAAAATCGAACGTCCCGGTAAATTTGTATTTAGTTCATCTAGCAATTAAGCAAACATTTTATTAAGCTCAGTAAATTATAAATTTGATAAAATAAAGGAGATCTATTTAATGAGTGTTGGGTGCTCTTAGCACCTATATTATTATTATTGTTCAAATTGTTTGTTTTTCAAATTTTCTAATTCAAATAGCCCTCCGTGTGTGGGCACCTTAAGCAACCAAAAGAGTCAACGAGCCGAACATGCTCATCAAACAATCTTGTCGTGTGTGGGCACCTCTACGCAATTTAAATTTCAAAATCAATCGTTATGCCGTAATTTGTGTATATATAAGAACCGATCACAGGTGTTGATATATTAGTCTGTAATGTCGTATAAAATAAGCAACACATGCACAACAAAGCAAAATTATAGTACAACAAGCATTATTCAAGTGACTCGTCTACCAATTAGTGACTAAGACCGTCGTCAGATTCAGATTCAGATTCTATTACAACGGACAGTCAGTCACGTCAGTCACCGCACAGCTTGCAACAACTTTAAACTGAAGCCATCATCACAGCACAATGAAAGGCGCAAGTCATTCCATATTTTTAATTGCAGCAGCTGTTGTTGCTTGCGCAGCTGCTGCTCGTGATGATGATGAAAGTAGACGAACTTATCGGAGCAGCCTGTTGAACCCGTATCCGCCCTTCGGCTACTACGACGACGGCACCGATCCCGGCGAGCCGCTCTTCCTCACTCCCCTGATGAACAACGACTCGCTGTCCAGGCGGCAAGTGCGGGGAATGGCCCGTGTCACGGGCGCACAGTTCCTTGATGTGGAGAGCTACGCGGGTTATTTGACCATTGACCAAGGCTACAATTCGAATTTGTTCTTTTGGTATTTTCCCGCCGAGGAGCAGCCCGAGTCAGCTCCCGTCGTGCTCTGGCTGCAAGGCGGACCCGGAGCTTCCTCAATGATTGGTCTATTTCTGGAGAATGGTCCCCTAAAATTAGTTAAGGAAGACAAGCTCCAGAAGAGGGAATACACCTGGAGCAGGACACACAACTTGGTCTTCATTGACAGTCCAGTGGGCTCTGGATTCAGCTTTACGGATCAGGAGGCGGGCTACGCCCGCGACGAATGCGACGTGGGACGAAACTTGCATGAGGCAGTGCTGCAGCTCTACAAACTGTTCGATTGGGGCAAGAGCTCAGCCTTCTGGATCACTGGCGAATCCTATGCGGGCAAGTACGTGCCCGCCCTGGCCTACCACATCCACAAGGCGCAGACTGCATCTGACTTCCATGGTCATCATATACCGCTTAAGGGCATGGCCATCGGCAACGGACTCTCCGATCCCGTGAATCAGCTCAAGTACGGCGATTACCTCTTTCAACTGGGCCTGATTGATGACCATGGACGGCAGGCCTTCCATGAAGCGGAGGCAGCTGGAGAAGATTGCATTCGAAATGGCGACATGGACTGCGCCTTTGAGATATTCGATTCCCTCATCCTGGGCAACTTGCCCAAGGGTTCTCTTTTTAAGAACCTAACGGGCTTCGATTGGTACTACAATTATCTGCAGGCCCATGAGGACGATTGCTTCATCAAGCTGGGCAAGTTCCTGCAGTCGGGAGCCACTCGACGTGCTATTCATGTGGGGAATAAACCCTTCCATGACATGGACAAGGAGAACAAGGTCAAGCATTACCTAAGACAGGACTATATGGACAGCGTGGCACCCTGGATCGAGGAGCTGTTGAGGTTCTACACCGTCTGCATGTACAGCGGACAGCTGGACATCATTGTCGCCTATCCCCTGACCCGCAACTACCTGAAACGCCTCAACTTTCCGGGATCCGATCTGTATAAAGTCACACCTCGGAAGATCTGGCGAGTGGACGGCGAGTTGGCCGGTTACGTAAAGCAAGCCGGGAATCTGGTGGACATATTGGTCCGAAATGCCGGCCATATGGCTCCTTACGATCAGCCCAAATGGGTCTATGAAATGATAAATCAACTGACTCATCAAAAACATCCAATGTAAACTAAATACTGTATTTATAGCTAATAACGTGTCATAAAATGTAGAATTTAGATTAGATTTTTATATGTACTATTTTATAATTTACTGTTTACAACTAAAGAAATAAATAAATAATAATAAAAATTTAATTTAGTCTTTAGTCTAAAATCTATTTAAAATTAAATGTAACAAAGCAAGGCAATTTTTAAAGTTGCCCGCCACAAGTGAGTTAAGTATCGATAGTATCGAATGGAAAAGAATGGCCGTGTTAACCAGAACAAATCGACAACAGAAAAACGATGGAATTTGTATGATTATTCTGGTGAACGGCAGTGATGAGCAATCCAGATTTCAAATTTTGTGATTATGATGACTGAAAATTCATCACATAAATAGGACAAAATTAATAAGGAAACCACATTATTATTACTAATTTGGTCATCTTAAAAAAATGCAAAGAAGACATTGGAATCTGCGTATTTTTAAGGCATATGGTTAGGAAAAGTGCTTCAAACTTTCTCATATACAATATTAAATACTTACACAATATTGACTTAGTTATTGATTAATGCAACATATCTATTATTTTAAATCTGGCCTTTTGCTGTGTTCATTCCCATTACATCAAGGCCCGTTTTTTCAATGGCTACATAAGGTATTTAATAGCTATGGAAAAGAAAATTTGACGTAAATTGTATAGAAATTAATGTCAAATTTGCTACTATATGTTATATAGACTTTATATGTACATTGTTTTATGTACAAACTGTTTTGAATATTTATTAATAAATATTAAAAGCTTTGACAAAAAAACAAAGGACAATTTTGATTTTGCTTTCAAATTTCATCGAAGCGTTCACCATCAAAAATTGTTTGATTTGTGATACATGATTACTGATTGATTAGTTCTGGTGAACGCGGCCATTGAGTAATTACTTGAATGGCACTGTTAACAAACTGTTAGTACTAACATGGGAACTGTTAATGTGCAGCAGCCATAAACGCTTTACAACACTTAAATGCTCAACACACCCCGCTTCCCGCTTTGCCCAAATACCATTATTATTTTCCGAGTTTCATCCATAGCCACAGTGCAAATTACGGCCGCACGTTAATAAATTAAAATACATAACAATAACAATGCTAAACTAAAGTTAAAACCTATCTCTACACGTTCATCAACTTAATTTAAGTGTTAAAGTAGTTCTAAAGTGTCTTTTAAGTCGCCAAAAAGAGGCGTAGCAACCAACAAACCAACTAAAAAAAGTCGTCGTCGTCGTTGTCTTTGCCGTTGTCTCGTTGTCGTTGTCACATCAGTGAATTGTGGTTCTACATATAATTTGGAATTGCATGTGCTTGTTGTTCGATTAATGTGCGTTCTCATTGCTGCGTTTGCCCTTCTGCATACGAACTAAAATACAAAAATACATTTGCAGTGCGAGGCAGAAAGAAGAAGAGGAAGAAGAAGGTGAGTGCGCGGCATCAATACAAATGCAAATTGAGACTGTTATGCCATATGCACAGTGGCGTAGTCCAAAGGGGATCACAGATAGTTCAATGCACCAAACGATGTTGATTTGAGTTGAGAACCTGATTATATGAAATCAAAATGCAGCTGCATTTATCGAATTTCAGAAGCGAATCAAAAGAAACTAGAAAAGTGCAACAAGATGTGTGTACATACATATGTATGTATGTAGTTAGGTAGTTAAGAGAAAAGGGTAGAGAGATAGATGGATGCACATTTCCCTAGTTGCCTTGCCTAGTGGTGGTTGCTTGCGCCCCTGTATTCGTCCGTTCGTATCCCAAGTCTCTTGGCCTGTCACAATTTGATTTAGGCACGTCTGTCCTCGCTCTTGGCTGCATTTAAATGCAGTTTACCCATTTGATCCGTGTGGTGAACAATTGCAAGACAAAGAGACACCATTTGTATGCTTTGTATTTGTATGTCCAATAATAATATTTGCTTTGTTAACTCGTTATAACCCACCTCCCCTCCCTCCCCAATTGCAGCTGCACAAGGAGAGAAGGAGAGTTCAGGAAGCAACAGGATGCAACATCATGTGCACGCAACGAGAGCAGCGCCACATTTGCGCGCTCCACATCATCACAGTCACAGCCACATGGCAATGCCACCACATCCCCATGCCGGTATGGAGCAACATATGAGCACACTCACAGCAGCAGCGCCAGTTGTAACACAGCAGCAGCAGCAACAACAGCAGCAGCAGCAACAGGCGCCGCAACAACGTGATGCTCATCATGGACGGTAAGGAGTTATAAACTTGGTCGTTTCTCGTTCGTTCGTTGTTGTTGGCTTTGGGTGTTACCCCTTTTGGTGACGCCGTCATGTCTAGGCTTTTATACGTTGCGGCAATTATGTTAATTCCTGTCACTGACAATCGCCTGTGAGACTCATCATCCCATTTTCTCAACTCATAAATTATAATTTCAGTGGCTCTTTGTTCTTTAGCGCACAGCATGACTTCCGCTCGATAACGGGTTTACTACAGCAGCAGCAACAATATCAACAACAACAAGAGCAACAGCAACAGCAGCAACAACATATGATAGCAACAGCGGCTGCAATTATCCTTGACGTTCGTTCAGAAGGATTGCCGTTCTCTTACGACGACGACGACGACTCAGTTTTGTCGTCTTTTGTCTGCAATCAGATGTTTCTTCCATTGCCCTCTCTCTCCCTCTCCCCGTTCTCGTTGCCGTCCCCGTTTTCGATTCAAACTCCAGCTCCAAGCAAACATCTCGCCCTCAGTTGCTCTTCAGTCGCCTTAAGATTCGCACTCGCAACGCAGCCTCTCAACTAAAAGTTTCTATATAAATTTCGCATATTTGTCGAGCATGTAAAAGACGTGTCGAAGCTGACGATGAAAGTGCATTTAATTCATTAATTAATGCCAGTTTACTGCATCAACAAGTGAGCAAGTGATGTGTAAAATAATTTTGATATTTTATATCAATATTATATCAATGTCTTTTTGGCAAGTGTTGTGTGTTGTTCTTTGTTGATGTTGTTTAATATCAGCTGTGATAAATAGACCTCGAGTCATATAATAATTTAAATTTATTTACTGCTTAAAACATTGTTAATTTTAAATTAACTCAATTTCACAATGAAATGAAATCATAAATCATAGCATCTTATATCTTTAATAAAATTTAAAGATCTAATTCTGACTTGCAATCCAACTCTTCTCATGTCTTTTGCAAATTTAACATTTTGCAGCCAATTTAAATAGATTTAGCGATTAAAAATCAACGTGGTTTGATTGTAACTCATACGTTTATTGGCCAACACGCGGTCGTCGCAAGGATTCCCAAGTGTTTGCCGCTTACCTCTCCCTCTCACCTTTCCCTCGGCATGAGCAAAGGCAAAGGGGCTGCCCGCGTTAGGTGCGTCTCAATTGAAACTGACAGTTGGCGAAAAATGACACGATGCGTAAAAAGAATGCGGCTTTTGTGCTTTGTTAAGGATTTCAATCCATTGTTCAGCCTTTACCGCTGTTGTCTGTAGCTGCAACAACAACAACCACACTTTTTTTTATTTCTTCTTCTAAGAGGCCAGAGCTTAAAGGGTGAACCTTGTTGTTGCTATAATCATGTTTTGTTTTGTTGTTTTTTGCTTTCGATGGCCACTCAATATGCCAGTTTATGGACTTAGCTCTCGTATATTTCGTGTGTTCCAAAAAAAATATTTGAGTTTTATTAAGTGTACAATAGTTAAGAAAAACCCAAAATTAAAAAGTTAACAATTGACATGTTTAATTGCAAAGTCTTTGTCAGTTAAAGTAAAAGAAAGTTATGAGTTTTCCCAAATAAAATATTTGAATGAATGTTAAGATATTCCTTTTTTAAACTTGAAAACTTTAAGATTAAAATAGTTACAAAATTGTAATTCTCATTTATAAATCTTAGATAACTCTTATATTAAATATTAGAGTCAACTTTGAATACTTATATTGTAATAGGTATTATAAAGATGAATTCAAATAGTATCTTTTACACCGTGCGGTACATTTAGAAAAGTATCTATAAAAATAGTTATTTTTTTGATTACACTATTAATTGTCCTCTTCATTTGCAGACTGAATCCTCATCATCATCATCAGCATCTTCACGCACAGCAGCAGCAACAGCAGCCGCCGCCGCCGCCATCGAATGCCGCGTATCACAACAATAACAACAGCAACAGCAACAACAGTAACAACAACAATCAAATGCAAAAGATACGACAACAACATCAGCATCTTAACACAAGCAATGGACATTTGACAAAATGTAACCAGCCGCCGCCGCCAGCTCCTCCCCAGGCATACAATCATCTGGCTGCGAATCCGGCAGCAATTGCCTACAGTCAATTGCCGCCCCATATGGCACATTTGGGCAGCTATGCGGCACAAGCGCCGCCACCAACAGTGTTAGGTGGCAAGCAACCACATTATTATCTCAGCACGGCAAAACCTGCCAAATATAACAACAACAACAACAGCAGCAACAGCAACAACAATAACAGCAACAATTATACACATGCTCCTAAAACAATTTTGCAAAATACATATCGCAATGCCAAGAGCAATGGACAAGCAGCAGCTGTCAGCACTGCCAGCACAGAGGCAGCAACAGTTGCAGCGACATCAGCAACAGTTGTCGCTGCCGCTGAGCATGCGCTGCCCACCACATTGAGAATTGTGAGCAGCTGTAGGAACAGCAATGGCGAGAACATTGTCATTGCCAGCGAGGAAATCTGTGAGCTGCCGTCCGCAGAAACGCCCGACAATTGTGAGGCATTGCCGACGCACGCTGACGATTGCAGCAGCAGTACGGAGCACATCGATGCATCGGGCACGCTGCCCAATGAGGACAGCAGCGCAGCTCGCAATGCCAAGGACAAGACGCCCATGTGCTTGGTCAACGAACTGGCCAGATACAACAAGGTAAGCTCTTAAAAGACAGAGGTTTAAAAATAGTTAAAAGCAGTCGCTGCTCCCGGAGCCACTGCGTGCCCACCACTGGCTTAAATTATAGTTATACAAATAAATATGTTAACTTATCCACTTTTTAATTGTAAGCTTGTTCAAAAGTGCTACTTAAAGCTGTTACTGCTCAGACACTGCTACTGTTTTGAACGAATTAATAAAACACACTTTAATCTCCTCAGATCACACATCAATATCGCTTGACCAGCGAACGCGGTCCGGCGCATTGCAAGACTTTCACGGTGACACTGAAGCTGGGCGAGGAGGAGTATTCAGCGGATGGATTCAAGATCAAGAAGGCGCAACACTTGGCCGCCTCAAAGGCCATTGAGGAGACCAAGTACAAGCATCCGCCGCCCAAGATACGCCGCAACGACGAGGGCAGCTCGACGCGTACGCATATCACGCCCACCGTGGAGCTGAATGCGCTGGCCATGAAGCTGGGACAACGCACCTACTATCTGTTGGATCCGACGCAAATGCCTCCAGCGGATGCAATGCTGCCACCTGAATATGCCACACCGCTGTTGCCCACGCCAGCGGCTGGATTGCCAGCACCTCCACCGCCGCCGCCGTATGCCTTGCGGCGCAATGCCAACACAGCTGGTGGCTATGTGCTCGCTGCGCCGCCCATGCATCCGCATCATCCGCATGTGGCGCTGCCGGCACAGCGTGGCATCTATGGCCATCAGCGTCCGTATGCGCCCAAGTATCAATCACGTTATGCTCTGACGCCGTCGCTGGGGCCGCATATGCTGGCTGGTCCACATGGACCATATGCGCCGCCACTGCCGGTGACTCCCAGCAAGATAACCCTGTTCGTGGGCAAGCAAAAGTTCGTGGGCATCGGACGCACTCTGCAGCAGGCCAAGCACGATGCGGCGGCGCGTGCGCTGCAGGTGCTGAAGACTCAGTCCAACAGCACGACGGACGAGGCGCTGGATGATTCCATGGATGAGGGCGACAAGAAATCACCCATTTCGCAGGTACACGAGATTGGAATCAAGCGCAGCATGACAGTGCACTTCAAGGTGCTCCGGGAGGAGGGGCCAGCGCACATGAAGAACTTCATCACGGCGTGCATAGTCGGCTCTATTGTCACCGAGGGCGAGGGCAACGGCAAGAAGCTGTCCAAGAAGCGTGCTGCCGAAAAGATGCTAAGCGAACTGCAGAAACTGCCACCACTCACGCCCACCAAACAGACGCCCATGAAGCGCATCAAGGTCAAGACACCGGGCAAAGGAGGCGCAGTGAATACAGCAGCAGCTGCATCTGTTGCTGGCATGGCAGCAGCTGCTGCCGTCACTCCGCTGGGCAAACCGGAGCGACGCAAGCGTCTGAGTGCGGCGTTGAAGGAGAAGCCAGCTGTGGAGCTGGATGACGCAGAGAATCCCATCACAAAGCTCATACAACTGCAGCAAACACGCAAGGAAAAGGAGCCCATCTTCGAACTGATTGCCAAGAATGGCAACGAAACGTCCAGGCGGCGGGAATTCGTCATGGAGGTGTCCGCCAGCGGCAGCACAGCTCGCGGCACAGGCAACAGCAAAAAGCTGGCCAAACGCAATGCAGCGCAGGGTAACATCTAGTCCATCAGTTTATTGAACTCTTAATAATTAAGGTATTTAAATTGCAGCCCTGCTGGAGTTGCTGGAATCAACAGAGCCAAACAGCGGCGACTTGGAACACGCCTTGGATAACAATGTGACAGCAGCTGCAACTGAAGCTCCAGCTGTACTCGATGTGCCCATGGTGTCAACGCCAGCGGGACCTGTGCCCGGCATACTGATACTGCGCCAAAACAAGAAACGTAAGGCAACTTTTGGTCCAATAAAGAATTTCTCATCAACAACATTTATTGCAGCAGCTAAGAAAAAAGATGCGGCTGTCGTTGTCAAAGCGAATGCGGAGCCCGTCAAGGAGAAGGAAGCCAGGACAGAAGCTATAGTAACAGCGACTGCAACAGAGGAAATCACCAGCAGCAACAACAATAATAACAATAGTAGTAGTAATAGCAGCAGCAGCAGCAACGATTCAAATGCAAATGAAGCTGCCAATGGCAGTGAGAGCACATTGAACACTTCCACCGGCAGCAACACCAGCGGCGTCAGCAGCAACAGCAGCAATGCGACCACAAGCAGCAGCAACAACAGCAATGCAGGCGGTGGCGCTGGTGGTGCTGATGGCGGCGGTGGAGGAGGTGGCGGCGGTGGTGTGCATATGAAGGAGCAGCTAATATATCTCAGTAAACTGTTGGATTTCGAGGTAAGCTTAAGTCACTTCTTAAGACTCAAACAATTTATAAATAATTTGGAATTTTACAGGTAAACTTCTCAGACTATCCCAAGGGTAATCACAATGAGTTTCTAACGATTGTAACGCTATCCACAAATCCGCCACAGATTTGTCATGGCGTTGGCAAAAGCTGCGAGGAATCACAGAATGCAGCGGCGCGTAATGCTCTAAAGATTCTAAGTGAATTGGGCCTAAACAATACCAAGAAATAAGCCAAAACTAACTAATGAACTAACTGCAATTTTTTGTTGCCAATGAATAAGCAAAACAAAACAAAAACTAAAAAACACCCGTCCACAAATCAAACCTTTAAAAAGAAACTAAACGAAAGAATTGAGAAAGTTAAAGTAATTAAAAAAGATTGAAAAGAAAAAGAAAAGCTGTGTGCAAATTGAAACAAAATGAAAACAATGCAAGAAACAGTACTTTTTGAAATAGCAAATTATTAGTTAATATACCTATTTATTTATTTATGTGCAAGTGCGCGCAATGTGAAGATTGCGCTAACTGCTGTTATTAATTTTATTTATTTGTTGTTGAAAATTGAGAAGCGGTTAAACACATTCTGAGCCAAGTCAAGCGCATCGAAAACTCAACAATGTTAAAAATACTAATATTTAAAAACAATGAGAGAATAATAACAATAACTGAATAGCCTTATCGAAAAAGAGAGTCAGAGAAGCATGAGAGTGTGAGAGAGCCAAGAAATGTTGTTGCAGCATGTTGCACACATTATATTAATATTTAAAGTTAAGAATGAAAGATCGTTAGGCACTTGAATTGAATTGATGAACATATTTAAATACTAAACAAAATAATAATGATAATAATAATATTTATTAGCTGCATGCGGCTGCTTACATGCTTATGCAACGCTTTCAAAAAATAAATACTAAAATTTTGTTGCCACAAAAGAAGGAAAAAAACAAAAATCGAAATCGAAATTCAAAACCAAGTTGTGAAAAACACGCTTGTGAAATTTTTAATTTATTTTTTCTAAGCCAAAAGCCAATACTAAAAGGAGCATAAGAACTGCTATCTGCTTGTGGCCAATTGTAAGATGGAACTCGTCGAATAATGAATCTATATATATATATATATATATATGTATGTGTATCAATATATGTATATATATATAACACTATAATTATTATACTTAAATAAGCATTAACAATTATAACTCGCAGCTAAACAAATTTCGATTGTTGTTGGCAAATCGGAATTTGTTGGGCCCAACGAAATATTGCAGAACTTGCAGCAATTTATGGCAACTTTGCTTGCTCTAAATTGTGGCAGTTGGCGTTGGTATGTTATTTGCTTGTGGTATATATCAAGAAGGAAATACAATTTACATAATCGTTAATAATTATAATTAAATGTTTAAAAACCATTTTGTAAATGCTCAGTTTTTGGCGAAACCCAACTAAAAACTGAGCATCTTTATGAATAGCGTGTTGTTTAAATGTCCCCACTCAGTTTTTTTGATTGTTTAGTTGTTTTTATATCACACTCGCACACACATACACATACCTACAGTTTTGTTGTTTGCTTAAATTGATTGTACAATAGTTTTTAATGAACCAGTAAACAGCACAGATTAAGCGTTAAGTTGCATTATGTCAAATTGTATTTTGTCAAAACGATTCTCGTTGCAACAATGTGCATGATAAATGAATTCTATTGGATTGATTGGAAAATCGTACAAAATCTAAACATAACTCCCATTACGAACACTTTAACAACACTTCCAGTATTAAAAAAAATCACTCACAAACTTACATATACTTATACACATAAAAAAAATACCTTAAATATATATAAATATAAACACATTACCTTAAATCGTGCACATTGCTTGCATGCGCTGAAGGCTCCCCTTTCCCTCTACGCCCATTGAGACAAATTGTTCATTTTGTTAGAAGATTTTGCAAAAACCAAATGAAACAAATCTAAAAATTAACTGTCTAAACTTTGCAAAATCTTCACAAAATTAATTCGAAGTAATATATAATATGTCATAATTATGTTTATAAAGATGGAAACAAACTAATCACTTCATTAAGACCAAAAAAAAACAAAGGCATCTAAAGTTGCGAATACAGCGATTAAAAAAACACACACATTTATTAGATTTTAAGCCTGCCCATAAACATAATAAGAATAATACAACAAATGGAACAACAGCAAATGTTAGTCTTTAAACAAAAAGTCTTGTCTTTCGTGCGTACTACAAAAAGTTAATAAAAGAAAAGGAAGAAGGTAACTATATGATATGTAAACTGTAATAATTGTAATAAACATTCAAAATAAAGTTGAACATAAAGTCTTTGATTGAGTTGAGAGTGAAAGAGTGCAGAACGGATTCTATTTACGGATGTCGAAAATATGCAAAAAATATGCTTAAAATATTCAAAAAAATATGCAAAATATGCAAAAAATATGCAATTTCATAAAAATATGAATTCTACACTCGAAAAATGTGTAATCTAATAGCTGAAAAGTGCGAGCATCGTTTCCTGTCCGCTAATTCCTTCATATGGAAATATTATAAATAGAATTAATGGTCAATTAATTCATTTTACATTTACTCTGCCAGAATGTACATAGAGTATAGTATGCATATCGAGTTTGCCAGCATCAATCCAATGGCGGAGTGGTGGAAGTGAAAATGCTCGGCAGGCGAAACACGAGATTGGAGTTCGAATCTCGATCCGGTCGATGCAAATGATTTTTAATTACTTAATATTTTTAATTTTTTTAAATTTTTAGTCTAATGCTAGCGATTCCTGGATTAGTAAAAAAAATTTTTTTTTTTTCTCCTTATTTTTACTTTTAATACATTTAATAAAATTTTAATATTTATTCCACCTTATGAATAGAATTTTTTATTATTATTTGATTTGTTAAATATAAATTTTTTTACATATTTTGCATATTCTTTGCATATTTTATGCTTATGCATTTCATGCAAATATGCAACAAAAATTAAAATATGCGCATCTTTTTCAACTCTATTTTCAGCGAATCGAGCGTTGGTGCTATCAGAATTCACCTATCTTAGCCCTATAAGAATATGCAAAAAAGCAAAATCCGAGGTCTAGTTATAAGGAATCAAAAATTAGGAAGATACAAATTGGAAAAGCAAAAATTGGGAAAACACAAATTAGGAAAATCCGCAATCAAAATTTTTTTTTTTAAAAACCGCGCTATTAAATATTTTTCAAAAAATTATGAAAAATACTAGCAAAGAGATTTTTGAAAAAAAATTTTTTCAGTGTCTTAGAATTTTGAGGAATTTTTTTGCATCAAAATATTTTTTGTAAAAAATCGAGGAAAAAAGTCAACACAGTAGACTTTTACAAAAATTCAAAATTTTCAATGGATACTTAATGGGTTAAGAAAAGTTTTGTATCATTCAAACGGAATGTTAATGACCTTTCCATTGATGCCAAACTTAACATAAAGTAAGTTCAAATTACGCGAAGATTTAATTTTACTTTTGTCAAAATACTTTATCCGACGACTGTATGTGTTTGTTTGTATTTATATGTGATTTGCTCACTCGTGTGTTCA